>CAOJBK013683745.1:0-13418 GCA_948294925.1 Codiaeum variegatum
TTGTGGAAAAATTATTCTAATTCAAATGATTAAATTATTAAAGGTATTAATTTGTATTTTTGAATTTAACTAGCGCTTGTAATAGATTACTTTAATTGTGTAGATGTAATTTTATGTTTTTTTTAATAAAATTTTTTTAAAAATCTTTTAATTTTCTTCATATATTAAATCATTTAATTTAAAAAATATGTCAATATATTTATATTAATTTTTATTAAAATATATGATTTATTTAATTCATATAGTATTTATTTTTAAAATATTAAATTTTATTATAAATAAATAGATGAAAGTATATAGTAAGTATTAAATAAAATATGAGTGCAATATATAAAAAGTATAAATAATATAATATTAGTATTAGATAGAAATATGTGGAGAATATTCTCTTTGGAGTTGAAAATGAAGTAATGGGTTGGAGTAAATTTACTGTAGCAGATGTATTTTAAAGTAAAATTTACTGTATTTTGAAGGTTTGAGTTGGAGATGGTCTAATATAAAAATATATTATGATTTTTTTTAAGAAATATCTTTATTAACAAATAAAACTATTTTTATTCAATTTATTAAAAATAATAAGAGAGAGAGAAAAAAAAAAAGCCCATAGATTTCGCTAAAGTCTTTACGCAATCCATTGCTTTTCAAAGGCATAGAAGAGATCACAGATCAGATGAGAGACAATAAGAGAACTCACCTGACTTCAATCTAAACCAAGTCGACATATCGGTAGGCCCAACAATGTCGTGGCAGCTTAAATATAAAAATTAAAAAAAAAAATCAACGCTTTCATTCTAAACCAATAACAATCCCTTTTCTTCTTCATCGAGCTCCAATTTTCTTCTCTGTTTCTCTACGTCAAACACAAATTACAAAACCAGAATTTGACTCAGAGATAGATCATAGATCTAGGAGCTCTCTTTATCCGTGTAAGTTTCTCAATTTTGTTTTTTTTTTGTTTTTTTCTTTTATAAATTTCAGGATCTGCAATTTTTTTTTAAAATTTCTGTTTATTCTATATATGTAATGATGGATAGCAAATATACAGCTATACCCAAGAATTCTTATGTAGAATTACAATTGCATCACGATTCTGAAATTCCATTACACCCACGAAATCCCAATTCTGTTGGAGCCCCAAATTTTCAAGATCTCAAAATGGGTAATGCTAAACTAATTAATGAAGATGATGATGCTGTTTTTCATTCCAATGATGATTTTGAAAACCCATTTTTTGTTTCTAAATCCAATAAAAATGCTGGTGTTCATGGTGCGGTTTTTAATCTTGCTACATCTATAATTGGAGCTGGGATTATGGCTTTACCAGCTACCATGAAGGTTCTTGGATTGGTTTTAGGGACTCTATTGATAATTTTGATGGGTATTGTGTCTGAAATCAGTGTTGAGTTGTTAATTAGGTTTTCAGTACTTTGTAAGGCTGAATCATATGGTGAAGTTGTTGAACGTGCTTTAGGGAAAACGGCTAGGGTTTTATCAGAGATTTGTATAATTGTGAATAATGCTGGTGTTATGGTTGTGTATTTGATAATTATGGGTGATGTTATGTCGGGATCGCCTCATCATTTGGGGGTTTTTGATGAATGGTTAGGGCGTGGTGCTTGGGATCAAAGGAAGCTTGTGATTTTGATTATCATGGTGGTTTTTCTTGCACCTCTTTGTGCTTTGGATAAGATTGATTCGCTGAGTGTAACATCAGCTGCTTCGGTTGCTTTGGCTGTTGTTTTTGTTGTTGTATGTTTTGTTGTTGCTTTTATTAAACTTGTTGAAGGGAAAATTGAGGCTCCGCGGATGACTCCAGACTTTGGTTCGAAGAGCGCAATTTTGGATTTGCTTGTGGTGATTCCCATTATGACAAATGCTTATGTTTGCCACTTCAATGTTCAGCCTATATATAATGAACTTGAAGGGCGGTCACCCGAGAAAATGAACCTAGTGGGCAGAATTACAGCTATTCTTTGCATTACAGTTTATATTTCAACTGCTGTATCAGGTTATTTACTCTTTGGAAAGGATACCGAGGCTGATATTCTGACCAATTTCGACACTGACCCTGGTGTTCCTCTTAGTGCTGCTTTGGATTTTATTGTCAGGATCGGATATATATTTCATTTGGTTCTCGTTTTTCCCGTTATTCATTTCTCGTTAAGGCAAATAGTGGACACAATGGTGTTTCCGAGATCAGCTCCGCTTTCAGAGAGTAGGAAGAGGACCTTGGCCTTAACAGCAGTGCTATTGATACTGATATTTTTTGGGTCTACTATGATTCCGAACATCTGGACAGCTTTCAAATTTACAGGTGCAACTACCGCTGTATCATTAGGTTTTATATTCCCACCTCTTGTTGCGTTGAAACTGGGCAAGCGTGGAGAGGGTTTGAGCCCTGGAGAGAAACTCTTGTCATGGTTAATGGTAATTATGGCTGTAATGGTTAGCATTATTGGGGTAATTGGAAATGTTTATAGTCTCAGAAGCCAATCCAAGTGATGTTCTATAGGAAATTTTATCGAATTTCGAGTTAGTGAATTGGGTGATACTCTCAGTTTTCATGTCTCTCAAGTGCCTACTTGTTAAACAATTGAATCGAATTTGGAAATTAGTGGACCCTTGGTGAAATATCGCTTCAGTAGAAGGTTCGCGCAGAGGCTACAATAGACTTTTCAAAGCAACTGTGAGATGCTGGTTCAGCATTTGAAGAATGTTTAGGGAAATTTGTGTTATGAACAACAACAACAACATCATGTAAGTTGATCTAGTGTATACGTTTCAGTTTATGTGATAGATTTTTATTTATTTATTTTTTGTATTCTCGTTTAATAAAAATGTTCAAACTGTATAATTCAGCAGCAGTATTACTGATACACACACTAAATTCTTTAAAATGAATTTTGTAGCCACGAGGAGGGATTCCTAATGAAGAATTTTTGCTTTAATTCTTGTGATTATTGGTTGTAGTCTCTTCCTGATCATTGCTTTTTGATACTTATATTTAAAAATTCAGATAATGACCATAAATTATGATATACAGGAGTCTGCTGCTTTTAAATAGATTACATATTTTGCTAGTTATAAGATTCCAATTGAAATTTGGTCATTTTCAAGTCTGTATCGATAGAAAGCTTGCCTCGAGTGAAAAAGGCGAATCCATATAGCCGACTCTAATTAATTTGAGTTTGAGTTTGAGTTTTATGTAACCTGGACTTTCAACCCATAAAATTTCCAGCACAATGGGCTTTGCATTGGGTAAACTTTCTTTATCTTGATCAATACGACGGAATAATTGCCTCTCAAACAAACAATCATTTTAATTGGCAAAAAAAAAAAAAAAACAAAATCATTTTTCCCACTAGAAATTTCTCAAGGTTTCAGCCAAGGGCCGAAGGAGGGATTAGCCCAGTTCAGCTTTGAAAATATTTTCTGTTTGCATAGGCTATTTTCCAAGAAATATGTGCCCGTGTCATTTTTTAGTCTAATGTCCATGTCCATTTTATATACCCAAAATTTTAATATCAAAATTAAAAAGTTTATTATAAATTTTATTGAAGTGCGGTGAGATCCGCTATAATGTATAAGAGTGAGTGTTGAGATATAAAAGCACAACAAGTCTCTAAACTTAGTATGACGGAAATGAGGATGCTAAGATGATTATGCGGTCATACTAGAATGAATAAAATCCGTAATGAGTATATCAGGGATAAAGTCGGAGTTGCCCCTATAAAAGACAAGTTGAGAGAAGGGAGACTAAAATGATTCGGACATGTGTGGCGTAGACCTTTAGATGCACCGGATAGAAAATTATAGTACTTTAGAGTAAATATGGATAAAAAAGGAAGGAGTATACCTAAATTAATTTGGAGCAGAGTCATTTAATATGATTTTAAGTTCTTAAACATTTTTGATAATATGTTTCACGATCGTCCCGAATGGAGAAAGCCAATCCATATAGCCAATATCAATTAACTTAGGATTAAGACTTTGTTGAGTTGAGTTGAGTTTAGTATTATAAATTCATCATAATTTGTCAGTTATATATAACAACACATGTTCTAAAGTTCTACAATTTTTTTATTGAATTATTTTCATAAAAGTTAAAAATAATAAAAATACATGACATTATATATATATATGATTTAGCTATGAACAAATTTATCTTAACCTCAAAATTTTAGTTATTTTTTCATTAGAATAACATTGTTATATATTTCGTTTCTTCTAATATTTTCTTTATTATTATTATTATTATTATTATTATAATAAACATTTATTCTTATTTCTTTATTTCAACCCATTTCTTATCTAAACTCCACGTCCGTCCCTATTTCACCTTATATATATATATATATAAAAGATTTAATCATGCATATTTTTGTTTACTTTTTCTCAAAAAAAATTATTTATTATTTTTTATTTAAATGTTATAGTATTTTGAACCAATACGTACATTTAATTCCTATACTAAACAATATCATAAATTTCTAACAATATAATTCTTAATTACTAAAAATAAAAAATGAACGCAATTACTATCAATTTTTAAAAATTTCTGGAATTAAAAACATTTTTTTTATAATTAAACAACTATTTTTAACAAATAAATTAATATGGTTTTTTAATGATATCAAATGGCCTAATGTTGGCTAATAATTGGTCTCAAACGCATCAGTGATGAATCAATTTCTTCGAAGAGGACCTTTATTTTCCTTTATATGGAGCAACCAAAGAAAAAAAAAACCTTAAAAATGAAAGTGAAATAAGTTAACGTGGATGTTTGGCAAAAACTTTTTTCATGTGGTTATTAACTTTTTTATTTTCAACAATTAGTGGGCAGAGCTGCATATAGTTGAGAGTGCGTAATAATATCCCTCAACTTTTCAAAACATCTATAAGTATATGTTAAATTGTAAAAATTTTAATATTTGTATTACAGTTATATATGTATAGAATATATATTTGATTTTATTTTAATTATATATATTTATATGAATAATAAAAATATCAAATGTTTATCAAATTCATATAAAATCTAATTAATTAAAATAAAATTTTATGTAAAATATTAATTATTATAAAATATTTTGTATGATATTAACTCTTTAAACACTTAATATTCAATAAGAAATGAACAACTAATATAAGTGACTTTTTTATTTTCATTTATTAAAATAATTAAAATTTATGATAAAAATAAATATATGTTTCAGAAATTTTATAATTGAAATCAAAATCGTATAAAATCATAACTGTAACCGTATATATACTGAAATCTTATGAACTGTGAATCATAACCGGACCGGAGGATTTAAGGGCCGTTAAGGGTTGAAATTTAGAGAGGTTAGAATCGGATTGGACTGGAACCGGCAGTTTCGAACCGTTGTCCATGTCTACTTTTTTGCCTTAAATTTGAATTTCTACTTAGGAAATGATTAATTTTTTACTTGGAGTCCTCACTAGGTATTAGATTGTAATTTATTCCCTATTTGTAAAATAAATATTATATTTTCTATTTAGGAAAAGCTTGAATATCTTACTTGGAGTAGTTACAAAGTAATATATTTGGAATAAAAAATTCTAAACCTTTTGGAAAAGTTTAGATGACTATAAATAGGAAAATTATTTTGTATAGAGAGTAAGAAGTATTTTTAAAGTGTGGTACTTGTCCTGGTGGAGCAGCCTCCCCCAGCCTTGGGATTTCAGGAAACAAATCGAATGGTCAGTTCAAATCAAAATTCCTTCTCTGATTATCCATTATTCAGCATGAGACACCAACTGAATCTAAAAATGTGTCCACGCTCACCGCACCAACAATGTCTCAGGGTCCAAAGACTATCTCCAAGCTAACTTGCAAGACAAAGAAAAGTTATGGGGTGCCTCTAAGGCAACCACTCCAATAGTAAAAGGGAGTTTAGAGTTATTGACATGTTTTCAATAGTCTAGGTGGGCTTTTATACCTTAGGTAATAACTATCAAGTCCTACAAGATAAGATGGTAGATAGACATCTCGTGATTTTAGGGATATAGGAGAGATATTAGGACTTATCTCTTTGTCATGTTTATCTATTTCTATCAGATCGAGCTCTTTCTTTTCCTGAATCGAGGGGTTGACCTCATCCATCATAGTCGCCTATTTCTCTAAGTCATGGGGCTTGACCTCTCATGCAAGATGTGGGCCACCAGTGTGGCCTAGGGTCGTCCAGGTGAAAGAAGAGGTTATCACATGTCCTCCTGATAGACCCCAGTCAAACACTGAAGGATACATGAGTCAGACGAGCTCCTAGGGGCGAGGTACACCTCGTACCTAGCTTTTGAACCTTCCCGCCTATTTCTTTTTTAGGACGCGTGTCAATCACTCTGTGTGATTCCAGAAGGTTCGATGTTGCTTCAAATTGTTTTCCCTATCAACAATCACCCCATGTCACCTTCTGGCAGTCTAGGTAACAATGACGTTGCTTCATCTTCCGTGTCCTTCTGCCTATATAAGAGGATCAAATCCCCTCTTCTCATTTTTTCTAGAACTTCTCATTTCTTTCTACCCTTTACTCTTAGTATTGCGATTTCCAGCAACCATTTGCATCTATGATCATCGTTAAAGACTAACTTCAAGTATCCTCGAGTAAATTTTACTTTAAATTTCTCTTTCTTTTTCATTTCTTATTCTTTTTTGCTTTAAACGGCCACCATAAGAGATAAGAGTGATAGCTAAAACCTCGAGAGATATGTTTCCCATTTCTCTGGGAATGAATTAAGCCCTGAATAGAGCCCCTCAATAAGCGTGGAGTATATCAGGGGAGAGGCTACCTCTAACCCTTATTGGGGTATATCTAGGCTACCTCTAGATTAAGGTTCCCTCTGTCAAATTTTGACATAGCTAGGCTCCAAGCATATAATGTATCAATCTCCTAAGTTCATCCCAATTCCTAGAAGATCCTTTGAGGCTGCAAATGATGGTGTACTAGCTTGGATTCCAGGGAAGGGGCTCGAATGGTGCCATGTGCAAGAAGAAGGGAATAGAAAGTACTTTGAGCTCCCTTCTTTGCTGAAGACAATTTGGAAGAAGAACTTCTTTGTCTACCGAGACAGTTTCACCTTTCTACCCAAGAAGTGGAACGATAATATACCAACTTTGAGCTCCAAGCACTTCCTTACCTTAACCAGTGTTGAGGTAGATCAAATTGGGAATACTCAAATGGGCAAAATAGAATGGAAAGTATGATAGTAGATCCCAAGTCAAGGCGTGGTATTCAGGGAAAATCATAGATAGATTAGGGCGATAGCTCAACCCAGATGGGGATACCTAACTTTCCTCTTTTTCTTTTATCTTCCCCTGATTATACTAACTAATCCTATTGTCCTCCTTCCTTGCAGATATGTCAGTTATTCTGAAGAATATGAGGGAGTAGAGGGCTCAAGAGGCCCTAAGAACACAAGCTGGGGGAACCTCTCCCTTTCCACAAATCAGCCGCAAGTTGAGGTCCAACAGGTCGTGATAGCTACTGCCCTTCGAGGGAGAGGGCAACCATACAACATCAGCCTCTCTAGCTCTCGTCTGTACTAAACGGCCTAGAGAAGAGGTTGTAATAGCTGGGGAAGAGAATAAGGGCTTAGGATCTCCCCCCCACTATCTAAGGTTTTTTAGCTGGCATCATGGTTAAAAATTTTAATGTTGATGTCAGCCTGGAAGACCACTCGATTTCTAGGAAAGTTGCGGGCTCTCTACTTCCTCCTATTGATCTTCATCGCTTTGAGGCGATGACAGATGAATAGCGAGGTGCTGAGTGCTGCAACAAAGCACTAGTGATAAGTGGTCGTTTCCTCTTTTTTTCTTCTTCCATTTTCCTTTTATTTTATTTTAACGTCTGTCTGCAGTTGGGTGGTCTTCTCCTAGCCTAAAGTTATTCTATTGCTCGAAGCTCAACTAGCATAGATGTTGAGAAAGGGGATTTAGAGAAGGAAGGACTCTTTCTAAAAAAGCCTATTTGATGCAAAGGTTGCCTTCGAGCTTCAAGGCAAAGAGCTAGAATCTATAAAGAATATAGCTTACAAAGCTAAGGATTGTCGAGAGGAAGAAAAGAAGAAGAGGCAAAGCCTAGAGAAGGAGTTGGAGAAATTAAATCAAGAGCTCCAAGTTGCAAGAAATGACTTGGCCTCTCAAACTACTAAGGTCGATCGTCTAGAGAGAAGAAGGGCCTCCTGGTTTAATACCTTTGGCAAACAATTGGCTCATGAGGCAGTGAAGCAACTTGGAGCCTCTGCCTCTTTTCTTGTGGACATCGAGCCTACTGAAGGTATTTTCGCTGAGGTTCCTAAGGTTTTTGAATCTCATCCCGAGATGAAGAACCAGACAGAGCAGCCCGAGGACCCCCAAACCTAACCTCTCTTGTATTATTTTTTGTTTTGTGATTTGGGTACGATTTCAGGAGCCATTCCCCTCCCATTTGGTGTAATAAAAGTTTTGTTAATAAAAATTCTAGATTTATATATTTCCCCTCTTTCTTCCTTCTCTTCTTTTTTCCCCTTTATTATTACCGGGCGAATTACCTTAATGAGATTTTTCTTATGTGAGATGATCTTGGGATCGTACTTTAGTAAGACGATTTTAGAATTTCTCTGTAATATGAAGACCTTAGGGTCAAAGGGTCATATTAAATCAAAATTCCTTAACTGATTATCCATTATTCAGCGTGAAAACACCAACTAAATCTAAAACCGTGTCCATGCTCATCACTCCAATGATGTCTTGGGGTTCAATGGGTGGTCCAAGACTGTCTCTAAGCTAACCTGCAAGACAAAGAAAAGCTATGGGGGTGCCCCTAAGGTAGCCACTCCGATGTTTAACTCAATGATCTTTCTGATAGAGATTCAATATAGTAAAAGAGAGTTTAGAGTCATTAACCTATTTCTAATGGTCTAGGTGGGATTTTATATTTTAGGTGATAACTATCAAGTCCTACAAGATAGGATGATAGATAGACATCGCATGATTTTAGGGATATAGGAGAGATATTAGGAGTTATCTCTTAGTCATGTTTATTTGTTTCTGTCAAGTCGAGCCCTTTCTCTTCTTGAGGTTAAGAGGTCGACCTCATCCATCATAGCCTGCCTATTTCTCTAAGTCATGGGGCTCGATCTCTCATGCAAGATGTGGGCCACCAGTGTGTCCTCGGGTTGTCCAGGTGAAGGATGAGGTTATCACGTGGGTAAATACTTAACGATTACTTATTCAGACACGTTGAAAGTTTTTTTCTTTTAGTTTATATGAGAAGAGTGATAAAATAAATTGAGGATATTACATTTTAATTATATTGTAATTATTTTTTCATACAATGAAGAAAATAGATCTTTCTATGAACGTATACAACTTTGTATTGAACCATGTAAATCTTGGTGCTACAATTTTTCTTGGCTTGGTTTATTTTACTTTTGTATTTATTGATAGTTTATACTAAACCATGTAAATTTTGGTGCTACAATTTTTATTGGCTTGGTTTATTTTAATTTTGTTTATTGACAGTTTTCTTTTTCCCAACAAGTGGTGTTAGAGTAAGGTTGTTGTCCATATTCAACAAGGATAACAAGTAGTTTCATTTTTTAGCAAAGAAGAATTAAAAATCTCTCAGTCAATAAGCTTGGCAAAAGCATTGAAGGAAATGAAGAAGAGTATGCTATAAAATATGAGCGACGAAGTTCAGAAGAAGCTAGAGAAAAAGTGCATTACTAAGAATGTTATTTCTCATGCTTGGAATGATGGAGATCCCATGTAATCATGCAAGGTAATGATATATCTTCATATGATAACTGATTTTCTTTAACCATGTTAGACTCTAAGAGATTTAGTTATAATGTTAAAGGTGAAATTTTAAGGGTTACTCAGGATTGTATGGTCTTTGATAAAAGAGAATTAACTTCAAGAAATATACCATTCAATTGGTAGCATAATGAAAAACTCAAGTGTTGGCTAGAAAAGAGATGTGCACGAGAAAAATTACTTTCAAGGTGTAAATAGTTGTTAATGGGTGAAGCTTGCTGGTGATAAGGTAGAAAGATTGAGGTCTCTGTTCAGAGTCAATTTACAATGACTGAATTTCAGTTACACATAATATATTAAACATGTTTGGAATCATAGTGCATGACCAAGTTATGATTCATATATGTAGCTACATACTCAAAGCCAATATGGTGTAAAATTTAAGTTAATGTGGAGATTGATTAGGTTTTTTTAACTTAAATTTGGATTTCCATTTAGGAAAGGGTTAATCTTTTACTTGAAATAGTTACCAAGTATTATATTTTGATTTTATTTCCTATTGATATTTTCTATTTTGGAAAGGATTAAATCTCTTACTTGGAGTATTCATCAAGTAATAGAGAATTGGAAATATTAAACTTGTTAGGAAAGTTTAGGTGGTTATAAATAAGAAAATATTTTATATAGAAAGTAAAAAGTATTTTTCGAGTGTAGATAAACATTTAAGAACTACTTCTTCAAATACTTTCTAACTTAGATGTGGAGGATATAATAAATTGTGATTATTACAATTTAATTGTATTATAATTATTTTTCTCATACAATGAAGAAAATATATATCTCTCTAGGACGTAGGTAAGTTTGTGTCGAATCACCTAAATTTTGACTTTGTAATTTTTCTTGACTTAGTTTATTTTACTTGTGTGCTTGCTGATTATTTGAATTTTTCCCAACAAGTGTTATTAATGTATGGTTGCAATTGATATTCAATAAGCATAATAGGTGGTTTCACTATTTGGCAAATAAGAGTTAAAAATCTCCTAGTTCAATAGTAATTGGCAAAAGCATTTGAAGGAAAAATAAAAGGATAAGCCAAAAAAATATAAACAATGAAGATAGAGAGGAGCTAGAGAAAAACATATGTTTCTATGTGATGTCTTACCCTTGGGATGATAGAGTTGCCATATAATCACCTAAAGTAATGATGTATCTCGCTATGATAGCATACCTTACTAGTTGTATAATTTTTTTTTTAAAAAAAACTTCACTGATTTAATAATTAATAACCTGAAAACTACTAAAAAACAATAAAACCCTACATTATTTAATAACAACAAAAATAAAACCCCAACATATAGTATTGTTTGCTAGAAATTTGCATGCGCATGCAAATTAATTAATAAACATAAAAAGATTGAAATCATCACTTGTTAACAACTTTAAAATGATTTTCAGTTAAAAAAAAAAAACGCAAATTAGGTGTGAAAAGATGATGCTCCCATTAGTGATTTAACCCTAAACACAATTATATATAAATGGGTCAGTACACTGTACTCTAATTAATTAACCAACATCACTACTGAATCTATTATGTCACTTGCTTAGAGTTGTTCGCTTAATGTTTGAAACTTTGAAAGGGAAATATCCAAAAAAAGTAAAATAATTAGCATCCCAACCCTTTGAACTATCCAGCAATTTGTTTTATTATTTATACAATTTAATGAGTTTAGTTTGATAAATTTTGATGTAGACTATTGAGGCAAGTAGCACAAAACCTACTCTCTCTCTCTTTCAAAATAAGTGTTGTTTCGACACGCAAATTTAAAAAAATATATTATATTGCCATAATATTAGTTAAAAAGATTAAAATATATATTTTTTAATTTTGATGTAAAGAAATAAAAGCAATTAATGCAATTATTAGGAACCGGAAACTTGGAAAAATCTTCCAAGCGGAATTTAAAGAGGAACACACATTCATGAGCTTAATACCACACTTCAATCTAAAATCTTAAAACATAGAGTTTATAAATTTTTTCCACTTATATATTTCTATTTCTTTCTGATGTGAGATTCTCATACTCTTGAACTTCTAATAATTTCTCCTTGAACTTGGGCTCCCCCTTGCATGGAACTTTTCGAGTATTGTCAAGAGCTCCTACTCTATTGGTTGGACCACACCAGGAGTCACCTCTCTCTTCCACGTGATCTAACCATCGTTTCCATACTCGTCCATCCGAATCTTGATTTTGATACCACTTGTTAGGATTTAGGAGCGTGGGAAGTCTTTCGAGCGGGCCTTGAAGAAGGAACATGTCCATGGAATTGACATCATGCTCCAATTCAAAACCTTAAAGCATTGAGTTTAACGATGTTTTCCACTTATATTCCTCCTTATTCCCATCTTTTTGCGATGTAAGATTCCCACACTTTTGAACTCTTAACATTGAGTTAATTACAAATAGTCAGAGGAAAGCAGAGTGATAGAGAGAGAGAAGAGAACATATTAAAATGGAGATTAAGTAAATTAGTTTATATGTTAAAAATTGTTAAGTTGGATAATTAAATTTAAAAATTGTTTGATAAAATTAACTATTTTGATAGTTGAAATATGTAAAATAACTAGGGGCGGTTCATTTATTATGTGATTCTGTGCAAATATCATGAAATTGAATCTTCTATTCAAAATCTAAAATTGAAAATGATATAAATATATATATAAAAAATTATTATATATATAACATTATAAATTTAGAAAACAGTAAAGTTTTAAGAAATTTTTTTAAAATAATAAAGTATTTTTATTAATTTTAAGATGAAAAGAATGTATGGTTTTCAATGAAAATACATAATATTAATATATACATTCTCTACACTAAGAGAATCTATAAATTTTAAACTTAATTATATTAATGTCATTTTTAAAAATGCAATGTCATAATTCAAGTTTTGATAAGAATTTAATTGATAATTTTTTTAAAAAATAATTAATTAAAGTAAGTTTTTTTTTTCAAAAACTAAAATAGTTATTGAATTAATAACTTTGAAGTAATTTGGACATTTTGCTTTTAGAAAAAAAATATGTTGAGTATATTTAAAAAAATCATATATTAAATAGAAAATACCTTTAAAAAATTTCTAGAAATAGCATGTGCGGAGCCAGAATTTCAATTTAGTGGGACCAATAAACAATATAAAAGTTTGAATAAAAAAAATCAAAAGCAATATAAACGATTCATAACTAATAATGTGATCATTATATTATATGGATGTCATATTTATAATTTTCAATTATTTTCTTTTATAAAATTAATAATCTAAAAATTTTCATTCTATTATTTATTATATATTATGGTACTAAATGCACATATTTTATTTTTCTATATTTTTTCATATCATTTAATATGATTTGCCATTCAATTTTAAAAAAGTAGTAAAAAATATGGTATTTACAAATTAACAAAAGAATACACTAATTTGAAATTAATAAAAAATCACTTGAATTACTAAAACTATTGGAATGAAATTCATTTTAATGATGTCTAATTTTATTTTTTTATTACCTCTAATTTTTTAAAATTTCTCTCTTTTTCAATTTTTATTATTTAAAATATATGAAAACTACTATCATATATAAATGGTTCAATTTAATATTTATAAA
>CAOJBK013685256.1:0-12313 GCA_948294925.1 Codiaeum variegatum
CTACCTAGACTTCGACTTGTATTTTGACTATATTGAATGAATAACCAATAACTCAATGAAAATCCAAAGCAATCAACAAGTGGGTTTTAACACAAAAAATAAGTTTGAATCTTTCTCAAGTAAATAAACCCTAATTCCTAAGTAAAAGTTAGGAATCTCTTCTCACAACTATTCAAGTAGGAAAAGCATTAAGAGCAAGTGAAATGAAACATAAACCTTAGGCATCCATACTTCTATCTCTAGCAAGCATAGAAAACCTAAGTGATTTTGAGTGTTAAAAACCTAAACTTTCTATCTCTAGCAAAGAATAGGCAACAATAATCATCAACAAGCATACATCGAAGATGAAAAGTGTAGAAATTTTAATCAAAATCAATACTTGAAGAAAACCCTAAAGATTCATTGAGGAAAAGAGTTAATTAATTCAACAAATATCAAATACTCATATAATCTAGGTAGACTAAGTGAGTTTAGTTCATAACTACCATAAGATTATAATATAAAATAGAAGAGAAGGAGAAAAGAGTTAAGAATCCCATATGATTTCTTAATATCTATACCCAAATCCTAGATATCCTTATTGAATCTTAAGGAAAGGTTGATGAAATCTTGATATTGATCTTGTAATCTGTCTTGAACTTTGACTCTTGATGTATTTTTTCTTAGAAAAATAGCTCTCCTAGGGTTTTAACCTAAGAAAACTCGAAACAATAAAAAAGTCCCCTCTTTCTATAACTTTCTGGCTTTTATAGTGTTGGAAAATCGAAGGCCATGGGCAATGCTCACACCTATGACCATTGGCCGTGAGATTATCCTGTGAAATCCCTTGAGAAATAGTGAGCTGCAAAGTAGTCACAGGCAATGCTCACGGGCGTGAAGATTGCCTATGAGCCACTTGCTACTCACTAGACTAAAATTTCCCTTTGTCAGCTGGGTCACGGGCAATCCTCATGGGCGTGACCATTTCCCGTGAGGTGCTAAATTCCCCATTTTTTCTTTGTTTTGGCTCTGTTTTTGCTCCCTTTTCTAACATTTCGCTGCATTTAGCTATGGATCGACGATTAAGTAGATATAAGCTAAAAACACACTTAAACAAATAGATTAAATGCAATTAGACTAAGATAATGGCTAAGAAATGAAGTAAGAACTAAGTATAATTGGCAATTATCAACCCACTACTTTCTTATCCCTAAAAAGTAGGAAGTTGTTGCTGGTTTTTTTTTTAAAAATAAAATTTGCTCTTTTCTTTTTAATCAAATCATTATCACAATTTTATTAATACAAAAAATTATTAATATGTAAGTGAGATAAATAAATATTTTTATAACAAATGGATATTTTTGTTATACTGAATGAATATTTTATACAAAATGAATATTTTTATCTTGCTGATTGAATATTTAATATGAACATAATGAATAAACTGATAAAAGTATTAAATGAATATTTTATACAAAAATTAATATTTCTATTTTACTGACTAAATATTTAATAAGAATATAATGAATATTTTTATTTAAATTGATAAAAGTACTAAATGAATATTCATGCAAAAATGAATATTTCTATTTTACTGATTGAATATTTTATACCAAATGAATATTTCTGTTTTTTTGATTTAATATTTAATAAGAACAAAATGGATATTTGGCTTAAACCGATAAAAGTATAGTAATAGTATACTTCTATTTCAAAATGAATATATTTCTATTAATTATTAAATCATTACTAAATAAAAAATGAATTCCAAAATACATGTGTAATGAAAAAAATAATTTATAATTGGTGAATATTTATATTATAAGATAAATATTCTATTGCGTTATTTTAGACTTGCAGGCGTGCCAGAGGAGAAATTCCTCAAAAGTAAAATTTTTGACTTCTTTTCAAATGAAAGTGGATTCCCAAACGCCTTTACCACAATTTGTTTGGATTTCACTAAATTTTGATTGTAAATTGAAAATGAAACTTGGATTTGAAAACTGAAAGTATGATTATATTGATTTATAGGAAATTGACAATTACAATAAATTAAAGAAAATACTGGGGAAAGCTTTGAAATTTAGTTGAACAGTAAAGGAAAACACTACTTGAGGAAATGCTAAAATTTAAAATTATGAATTTGAATTGAAAATTGACTTAAGTTGATTGCTTGATTTGTTGATGATAAATTGTTGATTGATAATTTGATTTGATAAATTGTTGTTGAGGATCATGTTGTGTTGGTTTGTTTTTGGATGTTGGATGCATCCTTCCTCATATCTATTTGAGCAATTTATATTACTTCCTCAGTCGGAAGATGGAACATCAGCAGACATCTGAGGAAGACATAAATTTTCAATTTTGACTGTTACATAGCTTTGTCTCCAATACTCAATATCTAGAATTCTCCAAAACAAACTCATCTCTTAGGCCTTTTGTTTGGGCTTAATATTTATTTGGTCCATTAAACTCAATAAATAAATTATTTTGGACCAATAAATATTTAATTTAATTAATTTATTTTTAAAATCTCAAAATTCAATTTAGATATAAATAATGCCCCCACATATTGTAAGTTTGGCCCAAAGCTTATAAACATGTAAAATAGGTAAAACAAGTCTCAAATTTTCAACTTCCACAATGGTGAGACCCAAGGTGGCCTATAACCCAAATCACCAAGAGATTATGTCTCATTGTAATAAACGGATCCATGAAAAGTAGGAACGTAATCACCAAACCTGTTTGAATCAGAAAGAAAGTTTGAAAGAACGGATTTTATGGGCATCAAAATTTTATTCTCCAAGTTCCTCAGATAAAATCATCGCTAAACCCTCCTCAAAAAACAATTCTCCTGGCACTAGTTTAAATTCAAAATCCTTAACAAATTTTGATTCTCAAAAAGTAAGTTCAATTAATTCTCTTAATTTCTTAAAAGCTTCTATTTTTGAAAATAAAAAAATACACACTCCATAAAATAAATTCCCTTTCCAATTTAAATCCAATTTCCCTTTCTTTGGTCCAAAATTGCCAAAACAAAATATTTTTTCCTTTCCTCCTCTCAATAACCCATCGGAAACGCCCCGCCATTGTCGCCGGACCACTACAAGAGAAGCAGCAGTAGCTAGAACCACCGCCATCGCTGCTCGCGACACGAGAAGAATGACAATAGCAGGAGTGTATGGGGATGACATACGCAGAAACAGAGGCACTCCCCAATGCGCGCGTCACAGTTGACAGCTGTGAGCTGCCTAGACCCCCGCCTCCATTGTTTGCATGAACACTGTCGATAACTGCCACTCAACCACTGGCCGCCGCTCAACCGCACGAGCAGGAGCAGCAGCTAGCGGGAGTGGGCACAACGCAATGGTATTCCAAATCGATTTTCATTAGGGAAGACTCCTCAGTGTACGACTCCACAACCAACTATTTTGTTTCGATTCTCTGATCCAAAAGTAACAATATAAATTTTTTACAAATATAATCTAGTAGATCAAAAGATAATTTTAAATCATTTTTTTTATTTTTGTTGAAATTCTTGAATTGTTGCTCTTGGGGATTTATTGAATTTGCTAAGGAAGTTTCTTGAATGCAATGACTTTTGTTGTATTTTGTTGAACTTTCCTTGAGGATATTTGAATTTTAGCAATTTGATGCTAAAATGAGCTTAGAAACTTTAATTTCCCCAGTAAAATTTTCTTAGAATCTGTTGACTTTGATATACTGTGATATTTATTTTGTTGAAATCCCCAATGAAGTTGCCTTTCAGTTTGCTTAATGCCATTTGAATTTTTACTGAGACACAGGAAAATTTTAGCAATTTAATACTATAATTTATTTGAATAGCTCGATTTTCCTAGGAAAAAATGACTTGAACTGATTGAATTGAAAATTTGGGTTCTTCAGAGAAACTGACAGAACTGTCACCCCTTGAATTTTACAAGTCCATTTTCACCGATGCTTGTTAAATTTCTATTGATAATTTGATAAAAATAACTAAAATGAACTTGAATGAACATGTTTCCTCAGGGAAAAACATTTCAAAACTCAATCTTATTCCTGAGGAAGTTCTTGAAATTTGAACTACAAACTGACACTTCCTCAGTTCAAAATTTCAGTTTTTTAAAATTTCTCTCTGATGAATTGGTTTGAATATTATGAATTGATAGTTCCATAATCAATTTCCCGAACAATCTTTAATTTTGACAGTAAAATCATAGTAGTATCACATAAATATGCCTTATTTCATGCAACCTCAGCATGTGGTCAGTATAATCACAAACACACTAAATTGTCCTGATGCATTTGATATTTATATAACAAATAATGTCTGATATGAATATTCTCTAGGAAAACTTATCATGATATGTCAAACTTGATCCATCAATGCACATTTTTCCATAAACTAGTTGTTGAATTAAAATCACAGTGTATGTGAATTTAAAATTCTGACTTGATCCATTTCTTAATTTTCAGAAAATATGGTTTCCAAAAGTGCTAGCAGCTCCAAAGTATAAAAAAAAAAAATCTGACCGGTGAGTTTTCATTTGAATTTCAAATTGCTAGCTTGAAAGTGTGATGCTAACCCCTACTTTCTTTCGAACAGATATCTTAATTGGCTCCCCCACCTCCTGTTGAGCCCTCTGTTGAAATTCTTGAAAAAATTGAGGTAAATATTATTTCAAGAAAGAATTTATCCATTCTCACCATATGTATGCTCATGTTCATTTTTCCGCAGGAAGCAAAAATATAAATCATGAAGGACACAGAGATTGTAGAATGCCCTAGCTTTCTTATTATCAGGCAAGTATTTTTTACTAGTTTTAATCAGCTTCCTCATTTACTGACCGTCAAATTTTCTATTTCTCCCAGGGGTTTTTCATACAAAAGCAATGGAAATCAAGCAACAACATTAACCCCTTCCTCGGCTAAGCCACTTGTTAATAGGGATCCCTCTCCCCCTATCTTGGGATTCCTGATGAGTTGGTTTATCTAACGTATAGGGCCCTGATGCCAAAAAGTCATAGGTAAAGCTGACTTCTGACTGGGGAAGATGGATTCACCGGCTGCGAGAACCCTATGGTGCCAAATGGGATCGGTTAGGCATCTCTCACTTCATTGAGATGACCATTCGAGAGGTAATTTATATGCCCAAAATTCTTACTACTACTTTGAGATTTTAGGCACCAGCAATACATTTATCTTTCGATTTGGCCACATGACCATTAGTATGCTTGATGTTTTTACCATCACTAGGTTGTCTATTTTGAGGAGGGATATTATATACTTGGTTGATGATAGGTAGTTCCCTAAAATGCATTTTAATTCTATGAGCTTTGATTCGTATGGTAATGTTATATCTGCTTATGTTGATAGAGATGATGCTCCAGACTTTAAAGAGCATGTAGCTTTCCTATAGGTGATGTTATACAGACATTTTTTTGACCTACCTCGGGAGGCTTAGTGTTGAATATGTACCACTATCATAGGCTTTAGATTATAGTGACCATTATGCATTTGGGACTATCCTCCTAGGAAACCTATATGCCCAGATGAGGAGGTGTGCTGGTGATAACCAAGTGATGTCCATGAATGAGAGTATGCGGATTCTCCAACATTGGTTGCTGGCATATTTCCTTGAGTTAGGTGATTTCCCTTCTTTTCCTCTTTTATCTTCAGTTTCTGATATTAGGGTACATTTGTTGAGGTGAGAGAGTTCTTGGGAAAAAGAGGAGGTGGGATTTTTTTTTCCTTTGTTTAAAGCAAAGAGAGAAAGAGAAATTATGCCCTTTTAAAGATTACTATGATTGGCTAAGATGGCTTAGATTCTTTGCTCCCTACAAGGATGTAATCTAGAAATAGATTTTCTGTAGAGCTACTTCACCAAGACCATTGATTATTGGGGCCAAGAATGCTTTTGGTCATTGAAGAGGCATGTCTTGTACCCCCTTCTAGGCTTGGAGTTTTACATGCCTTTACTTTGCAACCACCAATTTGGTCTTTCTACAGTTGTTCCCCCTGATGCTATTGATGCTTCCATCATCTCTTTGTATGGTAGAGATCTAACAAAGTGTTCTAAGGATGATATAGTCAATACTGAGCATGTACAACTTAAGCTTGCTTTCCATGTGACTGTTGTGAAAAAGCAAGATGAGGAAAATTATATTCATTGGTGGAGTACCCAACATCCCATATTTGTGGAGTCAACACGAGAATCACCAAGTAAAGAGTTTTACTTTTCTTTTATTTTCTTCTAGTTTTTCTTCTTTTAGTGGAGTCAACACGAGAATCACCAAGTAAAGAGTTTTACTTTTCTTTTATTTTCTTCTTTTAGCACTAATTATTGTTTTACCTTATGTTAGCAGAAGAAGATGATAATGTTAGAGTTGTTGCCCTAGACGCACATGAGGAGAAGAAGAAGAAGAAAGCTACTGTCAAGATGGGAAAAGCCCTAACTTCTAGTTCTGGAAAAGGGAAGCAAGCTTTAGTTCCCCATAAGAGGAAAATAGAGCAAAAAATAGCTAAGACCATAGTAGGTCCTTGATCTTCTTGAGAAGAAAGGCGGCCTAAACACAGGGAAAAAAGTAAAACAATTAGATCTTGTGATTGTGAAGGATGTGGACAGTTCTGAGGAGTCTGAGAACTCTAAGGAAAGGAGTTCAGAGTCAGTTACTAGTTCCAATAAGTGTTCTTCATTTCCTCATGGTTTCAATATTATACATTGTTATTGCCTTGAGGATTTGCCTTTGTGATCTTCTTGATTTTGGAAAACAGTTAACTCGAGAGAAGGAGAGGTCCATACACAGCCTCAGGGCTCTCCTTCCCTATAATATCTTCCTCCACAGAGGAGGATGACACTTTCTGCTTGTAAAATGTGTCGGTTTAACAAGTAATGAAAGAACTAATCCCTCCTCCTTCACCAGCTGTCCATTCCTCAGAAAGCCATCCTTCATCCATCCTCCAGCCACTGAGGTTTGTCTTTTTTGCCTATTTATGAAATTTCCCAAATTTACCGCTTCTTGATTAGTGTATTGTGGATCTTTTTTTGGTTTACTTGGACAAGACATAGATGACTGGAAACCTATGCTTGAGGACTTCTCTTTAGATTTGAGCTTTCTTGATTCACCTTCCTTAGAGTAGAGATAGGGCACAGATGCAGTTCTTGCTAAGGAAGAGGTTGCCAAACCAAAAATACTCTGAGGACTTTGATTGTAGAAAATATCAAGTCACTCACTAGCCCACAAAAAGTTGATGTTTTAGCAAGCCTTGACATCTTGGAGTGAAGCACCAAGTTGGCATTAATATCTTCACTTAAGAAAACAATTACATAGAGCTTCACTCACTTGGAAGAGGTTACTACCAGGCAGGTGGAAAATTTAAGCAATTTGACCAACATCAGCCAAAAGAAAGTCAAATACCTGAAGTAGTAAGAAGAGATCAAAGAAATGAAGACCAAAGGAGCTGAAACCAGAGCTACTTTTGATAGTTTGAGTACAGATCTTGCCATCTTTGAGGAATGGGTGGCTAATTTGAAAGCACAGAAAGATGAGCTATTGAGGAAGAACAAGCTATTGAGTAGTGACTGTCAAAAGGCTGTAGATAGAGCTAAGGAAACATATGAGTTCTTATCCACACAAAAATAAGTTGTTCAAGAGTTGAGGAAACAAGAGAAAGAAGCAATAAAAGGCAAGAAGAAATGCAATGAGGCTTAGGAAAGCCTCAAAGGATTTGATCTTGATTCCATCTTATTCATGTTATCTTTTATGTATTATTATAAACTCTTTTTACATGCTTGTTGTTCGATTTAGAACTTGAACTTACTTGGGGACTTTGAATTGTTGTGACTATGAACAGGTACTGAGGAAAGCCTTAGGCCTGAGGAATATGATTTAAAGGCACTGATTCCTTCTAAGGAATTGTTGATTTTTCACCGAACACTTTCACACATCAACACCATAGTTATGTATTGTATAAGAAAAATAGCAAAAATCAGTAGCGATGCTATCGAAATTTACTAAAACTTCAACAGACATGCTGCCAAAGTTTTATTAAAAATTCAAAACTTTTTTTTTCTCTTATTTTGAGGAAAACAAACAAACATTATTCAAATATGAAATAAACATCATTTATTTATTTATAAACTTACAAATATGAATTGGTATTTATTTTGGCCAAGAGGCCATTAGATCTATTTTGTTACTGATATTTCTCATATAGTGGAAAAATATTTTTTAGGTATTTTCCGTTGATGAACCTTTGGTGTGGATCTCCCTCCAAACTTTCTAGCCAATGTGAATTTCCATCCAGCACTTAGTGCACTTTAAATGGTCCCTCCCTATTAGGAGACCACTTCTCCAACTCTTTGTCTTTTTTTCCAGGTGTCAGTATAACTTTCCACACTAAGTCACCTGCCTCAAATTTCTTTTTTCCTGATTCTTTTGTTGTATGACCTGGATAATTTTTCTTTTTGGGCCACCATGCATGTGAAGGCCCTTAGGTGTTCTTTATCAACTTCTTCAAGCTTCATCAATATAGCTTAGGAATATTCCTCAATAGTTAGATCATTCTTCCTTACAACTCTCAAAGAAGGAACACATACCTTCAAAGGAAAAATGGCATCATGCCCAAAGGTAAGTACAAAAGGATTTGCACCAATTGCTTCTTTTTTTTGAAGTTCAATATGCCCACAAGGTTTCTAATAGTATTCTTGGCTAATCTTTAAGATTGTTCTCAAACATCTTCTCCAATATGACAATAATGATTTTGTTGGAGGCCTCCACTTGACCATTGGCTTGAGCATAATAAGGAGTTGAGGTAAGATGTTTAATACTGTAATCTTCCATGAATTTCTTCATCTCTTTCCCCAATGAACATAGTTCCCTAATCTATAGTAATAGTTTGAGGAATCCTAAACTTGTGAATAAGATTTTTCTTGATGAAGGCAATAACGTTGTCTTACTCAACCTTTTTCATGGGAATTCCTCCACCCACTTGTGAAATAATCAGTGGCCACAAAGATGAAGCTATGGTCCTTAGATGAAGCAGGATAGATTTTTACAATGAGATCAATGACCCATCCTCTAAATGGCGATGGTTTCACCAGTAGATACATGTCATCAGCAAGTACTCGTTGAATGGTTCCATATTCCTGGCATTGGTGGTATCCTTTAACATAAGTGATGCAGTCTTTCAAGATCGAAGACTAATAGTAACCATGCCTCCTAATTAGCCATCTCATCTTCCTTCTAGCTTGATTTGCACCACAAATACCTTCATGGAATTGCATTAGAATCTCTATAGCTTGAGGAAATAAAGGGTATCTCAATAATAAGACATCAAAGGTTCTTCTGTACAATTCTTCCCCAATCAAAACATAATTCAAATCTTAGGCTCTAGTTTTGAATGACATTTTCTTGGATGGATTTTTCAGATACGCCTTGAGGCTGGCATACCAATCACCCACCACATTCAAGTCTGTATTAAATGACTCAAATTGAAGGCCTCTTTTTTGAATGGATGGGTGCAACTTTTTTTGCACTAAAATCAACTTGCGAGTTAATTCCTCTAACATTTTCAAACTTGATAAAACCTGAGATAATTCATCAGCTTCCTAATTAGATTCTTGAGGTACATGCATAAAAGATATATTTTCAAAAGAATCAATAACTTAGATGGCAACAGTAAAATAAGGAGCTAAAGATAAGTTGGTACACTTATATTCCCTAAATAACTGCTTGATTACAAGATGTGAATCGCTAATAACCAGTATTTCTTTGGTACCAAGGTCTTGAAGAAGTTTAAGGCCTATGATTAAAGCCTTGTATTCATCTTGATTATTAATGAAATCAAAATCTAAAGTAAAACTTAAAGCCATTTTGGTACTAGAGGGAGATATAATTACCACACCAGCCTTAGCCGAATTGTCTGTGGAAGAGCCGTCAAACCTAAGGAATCAAGGCTAAATGTTCACTCTGCATGAAATAAGCTTCCTTTCCTCAAATATTTCTTGAGTTGGATGATCAGCAAGGAAATCCACCAAAGCTTGACCCTTTACCGATTTCTGAGGATGATAGACTAATGAGAACACGATCAAGCTTAGTAGCCATTTCCCAATCTTTCCTAGCCATGTACTTCATCAGGTCAGTCTGTGAAATCACATAAACTCTATTTTTCAAAAGATAATGCCTCAATTTAGTACAAGCAAAGTATAAAGCAAGGTATAATTTCGCCATTGAGGAATATCTTTATTCAGTAGGAGTTAAAATTCAGCTAAAATAATAAATGGTCTGTTCATGGACCAAAGTATTATTTTGAGATAAAAGACAACCAACCGATTCATAACCAGTATATATTATAGTTTCAGAGGCAACCCTTCCCTACACAGAACTAGTATAGGAGGTTTTAACAAATATTCTTTAATTTTATCAAAGGCATTTTGGTCCCTTGTTTCCCATTTAAAATCCCTTTCTTGTTTAATTTTTAGCATATCAGAAAATTCTTTTATTTTTCTAGAAAGATTAGAAATAAACCTCCTCAGGTAGTTGACCTATCTTAGGAACCTCTGTAACTCCTTTTTTGTCCGAGGTTGCTTTGCTTCAAGCACTGCCTTTGTTTTATTCTTATCGATCTCAAACCCTCTTTGATGCACAAGAAATCCTAAGAAGTTTTTAACCTGTACACCAAAAGCACATTTTAAAGGGTTAAATTTTAAGTGATAGAATCTCATCCTTTCGAAACTTTTTCTCAAATGCAGCATATGATCAGATGATTTTTAGTATTTTACCATAATATCATCAATTTAAATCTCCATATGATGGATGATCATGTCATGGAAGATGCATCGTTGGTATGTTGCACCAGCATTTTTCAAGCCAAAGGGCATAACCAGCTATTCAAAAGTCCCAATAGCAATAGGACATTTGAAGGCAATCTTGGAGATATCTTCCTTAACAATGAAAATTTGGTTATAACTTGAAAATTCATTCATGAATGACAAGATCTAATTCCTGGAGACAACATCAATTAGCATATCAGCAACAGGCATAACATAAATATCTTTAGTAGTAGCTAAATTCAAGTCCCTAAAATCAATCCTCACTCTAAGCTCACCATTGTTTTTCATAACAGAGACTATATTAGAAAGTCATTTAGCATACTTAGTTGGCTTAATGAAGCCAACCTTAAGTAGTTTTTTGATTTCTTCCTTAACTTTCAATTCTACCTCCTTAGACATTCTCTTTAGAGGTTGTTGAAAAGGGCAAAATTTGGGCTTGACAGGAAGACAATGCTTAATTACCTCTCTTGCTAAATTAGGCATTTCAGTGTAATCCCATGCAAAACAATCTTTAAATTCTTTTAAAAGAAATATTAATTCTTTTTTGATATTTTCTTTTAACAAAGAACTAACATAAGTAATTTTTTGCTCTTGGGGAGTGGCAAGATTTATTTCTTCCAAAGGATTCTAAACTTCATGTTGTTTGTCTTGAAGGCTTAGTGGAGCCTTCATTACATCTTCAAGTTGTAACTTTTCAAAATCCTTAGCAAATTCACCTTCCTCAATGATGCCTACTTCACACCATTCTAGATCTTCCTCAGTAATTTTATTCACTTCCTGCAGCATTAGAAGCTTATGAATGGTAGATGTAGCTACTGGCCTCCTCCTCAGAGTAATTAATCATCAATTTCTTCGATAATAGGACCCTCCATCAGCCATTTAGAGTAAGACACGATGAATTTCTCTCATTAAATCAAGTCTGAGTGATCTTGAACTTATTTCCCCATGTCATGCTTGGAAAAATATGTGTGCTTTGAAAATCCTTTCATTTTTCTCCTTGAAAATTTTGAGAGGGCTCAAGTCCACATCATAGAACTTGGCTTCCAAATTATCGACACATGTTGTAAATGACTTGTTGTTAGTCTAAACCACTTCAACATTGTAGCCTTTTCAAAAGAGAAAAAATTGGTGTAAAGAAGATGGCACACACCAATTGGCATGAATCCAATCTCTCCCAAGTAAAGCATTATAATTGGCCTTAGATTCTACAACAAAGAAGGTTGTAAGTGAATTTCTACTACCAACAGTGATTTCCACAGGCAAAACTCCAAGGACACCAGTAACTTCACTTATAAAAGCTGATACAATAATGTCAATAGAAGTTAAATCTTCTTGATTTTTTCTAAGAGAGCTTAAGAGCTTAAGAGGAATAACGTTAACCACTGAACCATTATCCACCAAGATCATGCAGAATGGTTTATTATTAAAGTGAGCTTTGATGTACAGAGGCTTTATGTGTTTCATCATCTCCACAGAGGACTTCTTAAGAATAACTCTTTT
>CAOJBK013685571.1:0-13312 GCA_948294925.1 Codiaeum variegatum
GAATCTATATCGGATATAGCTTGTTCATATGTAGCAAGGTCAATAACTTTACCAACTCCTTCATAAATGAACAACTTTTGTTCATTCTTATGAACTAGTCCATATCTCTCTGGAGGGCGAGATATTCTACTAAACCTTTGAGGAATCTGAGTGGATATATTCTTGATTGGTACCTTTTCATTGGGTTGATCTATTCCCATATGATTACCTTGTTAGATCTCTTTGGATGACTCCTCATCCAAAACTATTTTTCTTCCTTTGCCACCTTCTTGAAGAAACTCTTTCTTAAGAAAAATGACATATCGACTAACAACTATTGTTTGCTTGTTAGGAATATAAAAATAGTGTCCTAAACCACCTTTAGGATATCCAACAAACCTTCCTACATAGGATCATTCTTCCAACTTATATGTTTTCAGCTTTCGATGTGAGCTAGATAACCCTAATTCTTAATGTGATTAAGACTTGGTTGTCTGCTAAGTCATAACTCATACGGTGTAGTAGAAATAGATTTATAAGGAACCCTATTAAGGATATAGGATGACGTTTCAAGTGCAAATCCCCAAAAGGAGATAGGCAAGTCAGTATAGCTCATCATCAATCGTACCATATCAAATAAGGTACAATTTCTCCTTTCAGATACCCCATTTAACCGAGGCATTCCTGGGGGAGTCAACTATGATATAATGCCATTTTCCTTCAAGAAGTCCTTAAATTTGGTACTTAAATATTCACCACCTCGATCAAATAAATGTAACCAAACCTCAAAAGGTCATCCGTAAATGTGATGAAATAGAAGCATCCTCCTCTAGCCATTTCTCCAAATGGTCCATATATATCACTATGTATGATTTCTAAAATTTCCTTGGCTCTTCCACTTTGTCCCATAAAGGGTGACCTAATCATTTTTCCTTGAATACATGATTCACAAATTAGAGTAGGGTCATTTCCAATTTGTCCTAGGATCCTCATTTTCTCCAACTTTTGAATCCTATCTTTGGCTATATGACCTAGTCTAAGATGCCAAGTTAATTTTGAAATAAATTCAGGTTTAATTATAGCATTTATATGAGTTGTGCTTGGATAAATGTGGTTAACACCATTATCAAGATAATATACACCATGTGCCCAACTGAAAAGACTAATCCACTTAACATCAGATACTACTAAAGAAAGATTAGGACGTATTTCTTCAACGATCTTCTAATATGAAATATATTTTGGATCAATTGTTATTTGATAAGAACACGTGTCATCTGAGGCTATAGCTGGCTCTAATGGTTATCAGACAACTTTTTCATGAGACTATAAGTCTTAAGTCCATTTATACACTTAGAAGCACAGTTAGCTAATTTTCACCAGGTTAGTTTTATGGTCATCTCAAGTACATTACTAACCCATGAGCCTAACAATCTCCCCCTTTTTATGATTACAAAACTAACCCCAATAGGCAACACTTCTTAATGAAATATGGGAGGAAATATAACTTAGATGAGGTAAAAGATGTATATCAGATATATATCATATAAAGCTCCCCCTGAGTCTAATTATAATATGCAAAAGATCATCTAAGAGAATAAAATAAGCACGTATAGAAGAATACATATTTCATTTCACTAGAGTCAATATACATCAACATTAAAAATAATAAAAGAAACTTAGATATTTGTCCCCCTGAGCAATAGCCAACACTTTTGTTGCCTAAAGCACATATTCATCTCCCTCTTTTGAGATCATCCAAAAAGAAGGGTTTCAAGAACTAAGCAGGCAACACAAAAATCATAAGTTCATGGAACAAGATCATAAAAACATAAATAGAAAAACCTTCAATAAGAATGATGACTTGAAGTTTGGTTGAACAAGCTTAGTGGTTAAAATAGGCTTGGTGGATCAGTGGACATGCGTCAATCTTCCCCTTTTAACAACACTTCTTTCATCACAGGCTTCTTTTGCTCTGGCTTTTTCTTACTTTCTTCTCTTTTGTGACCTCCTTGTTAGCCATCATGGTCACAATTTCCATTTAGCTCATACATACAGAGCCCCTTCTCTTAGTAACAACCTAAGATAACTTGCCCATCTCTTCTTAGATACTTGTCAGGCTCTTTAAATTGAGGTCCATTGCCTTCCCTATATTTTCCTCAATATTAAATATATCATCCTTCACTTCTGACTCAAATTTCATAGGATTTTTAGTAATCACTCTAACACACCTTAGGATTTATCCTCTAAGGTAGGTATTAATGCTTTCCATGTCATTTGTATGTTGCTTCCAAATGAGCTTTAATTTATCTAAAATGGTTGAATGATGCTCTGACTCAAGACTGGTAGGCCTTGCTTCTGTTGCAGGCTTAGTAGCACCCTTGTCTTCTATGTCTTGAACTTCCATCTCAGAATCTTTCTCAAGGCTTGACTCATCTAGAGATTCTTCTTCTTCTAATGACCCATCATCCTCAAAGAATTGATCTCTCCTCTGATGTCACTCACAGTGACTTGTCCTACAATTTTAATCTTTCCCATTTGCTAAAAAACTTGAGTCAGATCAATTTTCTTCTTTTCCTAAGGCTTCTAAGTCTCCTGAGTTTCCTGAGTGGATGGCTCAGCTTCTATCTGCTCCATCTCAATGCTTTTGTCACTTTTGTTTCCTCTTCGTCAGACTCAACTACAATCTCCTTTTTCTTTTCCAGATCTACCTTCATTTCATCCTTCTTCTTCTCTATTTTTCCTTCTTCAATCTTAATTCCTCTAGGCTTTCTAATAGATTCCTCTACTCTTTTATTTTCTGGTTTCTCCTCTTTCTCTAATTTTTCTTTCTTTTCAACCTTTTTCTCATCTTCTGTCTTCTCCCACTTCAGTTCTATATTCTCCATATTCTCATCAGGATTGTAAAAGATAGCCTTGAATGTGGCTTCTACTAGAATATTATGATTTTTCATAAAAATCCAATTCTCAACTAGAACTTTCAAATGTCTTATAACTTTTGTCAGCTGAACTAGATATGGCATCCTAGTGGGGCTCTTCACATTACACATGGTGTTGAAGATGAACTTTAGCATATTGAAGTTAATTTTCTTGGTGATATGCCACATTATGAGGTCATCGATTTTTTAGACATAGTCTAGGCTTCCATTTCTTGGACTGATGATATGGCATAAGAATTTGTTCAACATCCTACCATGTAGCTCATACTTTACACAACTTCTAACATTTCCAATATTCTTACTATCCAGAACTCCCTCCTTCAGATATTTATCAATGTCAAATTTTGGAACCTTTTTTAAAATACCCTTCTCATTCCATACTTTCATTCCTTTATTAGGAATTCCTAACACAGTACTCGACATATCAATAAATATTATATATTTCTTACCTTTCATGGTCACTTCCATATCTATATCTAAGAGCTTCTTCAGTGACATATAAAGCTCTTGTACTTTAGATTTGAAAATCATCTTATAATTAGTTAGGAACATAACCAATCCTTGAAAAACAAACCATTCATTAAACTTGTGCTTATCTGTATAAAAAAATTTTCCAGTACATTATCTTGACAGTACAAAAAGTTAACCTTTTAGGTTCAATAGGTTGGGTAAAAGAACTAGAAGATTCATAAGTTTTCTTAGTGGCAAGAGTGGTGGATTCTGATTTTTATTTAGCCATTTCTTCTATTATCACAATGAAGAAAGGTCTTTAGGTTTCTGAAATTTTGATGAGTAAGAGAAAATAAGATTTCTCTATGTTTAAAGGGATGAGATTGAATTAGTCATTCCACACACACACGCACGCACGCACACGCACATGCACACTCACACGCACACGTGCACACACACACACACACACACACACACACACACACACACATACACACACATATATATATATGCACGATAATTAAATATGACAAATTAAATCAATTAAAGGCCATAATTACCGCCCTTTCTCATAAGCAGTTTCCCTATAAGGATGCAACTATATGCAGCCGTTAGTGATTTGTTATCCAATAAAAAAAAATTTAGGTTAACCCTAAGAAAACAAAAATTCTCATTCTGACATGTATACACGCATGATGAGAAATGGCAGTAGTTTGTTTATTTTCTCTTTCTCTTTCATCACATTTTTCAAATTCAAAATCAATGCATATCTTTTTAGCTTTCTTATGTCAATATCCTAATAAGATTTCATAAGCTTTTTTTGATAAGGATAGATTAGGAGACATCAAGTAAGTAAATAACTTTGACCTCATACTAATGAATTGAATAAATTAATTTAGGGGAAATTAATATATTCTTCATAAGTTGACTGTTAGCACATGCATCTAAATAAATTAAGTCCAATAACACTCAGATGCATTCTCATCTAATAACAAGCAAGACCAAAAAATAAATAAAGGTCAAGTAAATGTACCTATACCAAGGCTCCTTCTGATTTTATAGATATGATCTTTATTGAGTGGCTTGTTGAGGATATCAGCTAGTTGTTTATCTAGCAAGAGAAAATCAAGTCTTATGCCCCCTTTTTCTATATGATCCCTGATGAAGTGATGTCTGAAATCAATGTGCTTGGTTCTTGAGTGTAAGACTGGATTTTAAAGATATTGATTGTGCTTGTGTTTTCGCATTTAAAACCATAGTCTTCTAGTTACTACTTTATCCAAAGAATTTGAGTGACACATCATTCATATGATACATATTCTAGTTTACAATAGATAGAGCAACTGACATCTACTTCTTGCTATACCAAGATACCAGGCAATCGCTTAGAAACTAACATGTTCTAGATATGCTTTTTCTATCAACTCGGCTTCCAGAATAGTCAGCATCAGTATATCTTACTAGCACCAAATTTTCACTTTTAGGACACATATTTGAATATTCTTTTGACAACTGTTAGGTGAGATTCTTTAGGATCTGCTTGAAAGCTTGCATATAAACAAACATTAAAATAGATATCAGGTATGCTAACCATTAGATACAGGAGGGATCCAACCATTCCTTGATATTCCTTTACATCTACATACATTCTGTATTCATTCTTTTCTAACTTGCATGAAGGAGTGATGGGAGTACCAATACTCTTCCACTTTTTCATTTTAAACTTCTTTAGCAACTCATTTATATACTTAGATTAAGAAATGAATATGCCATCATTTATTTGTTTGATTTAAAGACTTGGAAAGAAGTTCAGTTCACCTTTGAGCCTCATTTCAAACTCATCTTGCATGTCTCTAGCAAACTACTCATAGAAGGAATTGTTAACAGACCTAAAAACTATGTCATCTACATAGATTTGTACGATGAGCATGTTGTTGTTATGACTTTTTCTGAAGAGTGTGGTATCTACTTTTCCATGAGAAAAGCCTTTCCATATAAGGAATGTGCTAAGCTGATCATACCATGCCTTAGGAGCCTGTTTCAAGCCATACAGAGCTTTTGACAACTTATAGACATGATCAGGAAACTTTGGATATATAAACCTAGGAGGCTGCTACACATAGACTTTCACTGATAGATGACCATTTAAAAATGTTCTTTTCACATCCATCTAATACAAAATGAAATTTTTGTAAGCAATAGCACATCGATGTCCGATTGCCTCAAGCCTAGCAACTGGTGCAAACATTGCGTCAAAATCGATTCCTTTTTGCTGATTGTACCCTTGAGCTACCAACATTACTTTATTTCTAATAAAAGTGTTGTGCTCATCTAACTTGTTTCTAAATACCCAATTAGTTCCAATAACTGCTTGATGTTTTGGTATAGGTACCAACTTCTATACTCGACTTATGATGAAGTGATTCAGCTCTTCTTGCATAGTTGTAATCCAGTTTTCATCTAATTTATATTCATCACGTCTTAGGCTCCACTTAAGAAATAAATGCCACTTTGTAATGTATTTATATGAATGAGCTCTTGTTAGCCTTTCTTATGATGGACTATCGAGTATTACTTCTCTTGGATGGTCCTTATGATACTTTCAATCCTTGGGTAAATCAGTTTTGATATCTTCTGAAGTAGATGGTTTAAGTGCCCTATCATTTGAGTCTTTGTCATCTTCAAATTTCTCTGCATCTAATATATTCTCTTCATGTTTTTTAGTATGGTCATCATCTGAATCACTATGTTTTTCTTTCTTCTATAAATAGTAGTTAGTTTCATCAAATACAACATGCATAGATTCTTTTACAACTAATGTTCCTTTATTAAATATGTGATAAGCTTTACTAGATGTAGATTAACCTAAGAAGATACCTTCATCATATTTGGATTCAAATTTTCTCCAGTAATCTTTCTTGTTGTTAAGTATGAAAAACTTACATCCGAATGTGTGAAAGTTTGAGAGGTTAGGCTTTTTGCCTCTCCAAAGCTCATATGTAGTTTTATTTAGCTGAGGTCTGATATGCACTCTATTGAGAATATAGCAGTCAGATTTGTAACTACTGCCCAAAAGTACTTAGGTAGTTCTCTCTCATTTAGCATGGTTCTGGCCATCTCCTCTAACGTTCTATTCTTTCTCTTGACTACCCCATTCTGTTAAGGAGTCCTAGGTGTGAAGAAGTTATGAGAAATGCCATGCTCCTTACAATATTATTTAAATGCATCATTCTCAAATTCCCCTCCATGATCACTTCTAATGGATGTAATGTTGTACCCTTTCTCATTCTGTACTCTTTTACAGAAAAGTTTAAAATGTGAGAATGTATTAGATTTAGTAGATAAAAATAAGACCCAAATTAATCTAGAATAATCATCTACTATCACAAATGATAATTGTTACCACTCATACTGTATGGTGTGATAGGACTAAACAAGTCACATTATAATAGCTCTAGTGGTTTGTTGGTAGAAATTTTAGACTTGGTTCTGAATGAGGATCTAATCTGCTTGCCCTTTTGACAAGCATCATATAATTGATCCTTTTCAAATTTAGCATTAGGAAATCTTGAGATTAAGCCTTCTCTGACCAAATGACTTATCAGACTCATATTGATATGACCCAGACATCTATGCTATAGCCAGATATTATCATCAACTAAAAATAGACACTCTTCAGTGTTGTTCTAATCATTTAAATTAACAACATATACATTACCAATATGTCAACCAATGAAGATCTTTTTTCCATCTATTGTTGGTTGATCTTTGACATAGGAAGCTTCAAATATAACCCTTTTGTTCTTGTCACACAGCTAACTTACACTTAGCAGATTATACCATAATCCCTTTACTAGTGAAACTTTATAGATAGGAGGCTTGGAATTGATGGTGCCTATTCCAATGATCTCCTCCTTGATTTTATCTCCATATTTCATATATCCTAGACTGGATTCATTTAGCTTGGAGAACTACTGATGATCTCCTGTCATATGTTTTGTGCAGCCACTGTCTAAGTGCTAGTCATCTGATTTGTGTGTACTACTCAAACATTCTTGCAAGACAATCATTTAGATTTAGATACCCAAGCTATGTTGGGTCATTTTGAATTGGTAAGCTTAGTTCCCTTAGGAACCTATGCATATTTTCAGTAGCGAGCCTTTTTAAAGCAGTCACTTGAATAATAAGAGCATACAAGGCTAGCTATTTTATTACTGTTAGATGCACATGCAACATTAGAAGACTTTCCAATTAACTCATTCATGATTTTCCAACATTAGAAGAATTTCCAATTAATAATTTTTAATGAAAAAGGATAAGGAAAAATTAATTTAGAGTTGAAGCCTTACTGACAAGGCTTACTGGCATACCCCTTTAAATGGGAATCGAACCCCATGTCATTCTCCCTTCTTGCGAAGGATTTGGGGTTGTTTGATAAAAGTGGTTGGTTAGTGTTCAGAAGCTAATTGATTTTAATTATAAAAACAATTAACCAAAAAGGTCTTTAATTCATTCAGATTTTTATTTAAGAAAATGGATTTTTGAATGATGAAATCCTAGTTTAGGTTTTAGGCTTAATAAAAATGAAAAGAGAGTTGAGTTTATATTAGATTATACCTTTGGCTAGAGTCAACAAGGAACTAGTTGTTCTGATGGTTTGATTCTTCTAGAACTGGTCTCTACAGTGTCTAGAGGTGTTTTTTTAGTGTGAATTTTGGCAAAGATTTGTCGTAAGTGCTCGGGAGGCAAAAGTTCAAGAAGCAAAAATTATTAGAAATTGCATTTAAGGATCCTATTTATAGATAAATAAGGTCTGAATGATCAAAAATTATGTGAATGAGTAAAACAGTTTGCACACGAGCAAGATACTTTACACATGAGCAAGGAGCTTGCACATACACAAAGGCCCTCATGCATCTGTGAGGCATCTTGCTCATGCGTATTCCTTTTGGCTTGTTCTCAGTTGGCTTGATTCGGTTCCATCCAATTTCAGTATTTTTGATCTCGTTTTGAGTTTGATTTGGACTCGTTTGACTCTATGGATTCATATTGATGGGTCCGGACATGGAGAATCTTTCACATTATTCTAACAATCTAAAATTTTCATAGAGGGTAAGGTGGGGAGGGGAGGGGGAAGGGTGCAGATGTAGCAAGGGGTGCTTCCCGCCTTGACCCTTGTTCATCTCCTAGAACTTTAAGTCTAGTTGAGAGTCATGAGGTGACCAGTGATTATGTTGGTACAAATCACAGCTGCCCTCTCATCTGAATTAGCTTTGAGCAGAAGGTGGTTTTGATGGTAGTGAACCCACAAGTGCTATTTCATATTCTAGGCTTGTGATGATGCTTTGTCAGCTTCTAACCTTGTGGCCATGCCATGTTAACTTTTGAGCTTATCTCCATGTCAAATTAATGGCTTATGATCATGCCATGTCAGATTTTGGACTTACAGTGTGATAAGTAGAACTAAGTTGGGGATGCCAAATATTGCAATTGTAATGCTAATCTTAGTGATTATGCCATATCAACTTATGGGCTTCTTAGATGTTGAAGTTGTGCCATGTGAGGCTATGTAAGATTTTGAGCTTGATACGTAGCTATAGTACCTTTTCGTATTATGGGCAAGGACTCTGTCAAGAGGATGTCCCCATGTGTCTTAGATGAAGCTAGCATTTAAGCTATATGACTCATGATTGATGCATGTTGAGTATTGCTCATTATGGGTTTTTATTTGTAAAACTATGCATTTTGCAAAACTTTGATGTTTCTATAAAATTTCATCTTTTTCTAAAATTGTGTTGCATTTTATCCATGAAAATTTATTTTTGAAGAAATAAGATATTTCTTGAGTTGCTCTTACAGATTGAGCCACGTGATGCAAGGATGGTACAAAAACTTGAAAAATTTTGAGGAAATCAACCTCGGGCCATATGGGATTGGTGCTTTGCCAACCTTACATAGAGTAAAGATTGACTAGACTTTTTATAATGCATGTATCGACTTTTGGGACCTTATGGACCATGTTTTTAGGTTTGGGTTGGGTATTGATGAGATATGTCCTACTTTTGAGGAGTTTTCTACTTTACTTGGTTTAGAACTCATGGCTAATATAGCTAGACAAGTAGAGAGGGCTGGTATTTCAACTTGGTAAGGAGGCTTTTAGGCCTGAGTGTTCACAAAACTTCAGAGATGATGGAAGGCAACTTGGTGAACTTGGTTATCATGGCCATGCTATTTTTTTAGGATCAAGATTTGAAGGATGATGTGCATTTGAACAATAGGTGGAGGGCCTATGCATTTTTCCTAATTGTTGGGTATGTGTTTATTTACCAAGATGGCTAGGGAGATGTATAGATGGTTGAGCTAATACCCTAGATGGGAGAGGGAAAGTCGATTATTGGGTTGATCTTAGGTTAGACACTGTTGAGCTTGGACAATTATTGCACTTATATTGGTCCTTGGACTATTAGCTCGATTTTGCTATAGGTATGTTTCCTTATTGACCCTATTAGGAATTGTTAATATTTCCATTAGCTGACTCTGCTATGGAATATTATCATTAGCTGATCCCCTTGAGGACTTTTGTTATGTCTAACTTTTACTAGGGAGATGTAGTTTGCTTAACTCCATATTACCAAGATTGAAGTTGTGCCATTTAAGGCTATGTTAGATTCTGAGCTTGATAGGTAGGTTTAGTACCTTTTCTTATTATGGATAGGGACTCTTTTAAGAGGATGTCCCCAGGTGTTTCTTGGATGAAGCTAGCATTTCAGTTATATGATGAATCATTGATGTATGTTGAGTATGACTCATGGATTTTTGTTTGTAAAAACTCTAAATTTTGTAAAACTTTAATGTTTCTATAAAATTTTATCTTTTTCTGAAATTATGTTGCATTTTATCCATGAAAATTTATTTTTTAAGAAATAAGATATTTCGTGAGTTGCCCCTACAGGTAGAGCCATACTTTAGCCACGTGATTCAAGGATGGTACAAGAACCTGAAAAAGTTTGAGGGAATCAACCTCATGCCATATGAGATTTGTGCTTTGCCAACCTGGTAGAGAGTAAAGATCTACTAGATATTTTCTAATGTATGTATCTACTTTTAAGACCCTGTGGACCATGTTTTTAGGTTCGGGTTAGGTTTTGATGAGATATGTCCTACTTTTAAGGAGTTTTATACTTTGTTTGGTTTAGGACTCGAGGCTGATATGGCTATACAAGTATAGAGGGTTGGTTATTTCAATTCAGTAAGAAGGCTTTTAGGCCTAAATGTTCACAAAATTTCAGAGATGATGGAAGGCAACTTGGTGAACCTGGTTGTCATGGCCATGTTATTTTTTTAGGATTGAGATTTGAAGGATGATGTGTATTTGAATAAAAGGTGGAGGGCCTATACCTTTTGCCTAACTACTAGGTATGTGTTTATTTGCCAAAATGGCTAAGCTGAGACACTATTGAGCTTGGACAACCATTGCACTTCTATTGGGCCATGGACTATTAGCTCGAGTTAGCTACAGGTATGTTCCCTTGTTGATCCCATTAGGAATTGTTAATATTTCCATTAGCTGACTCTATTGGGGAATAGTATCATTAGTTGATTCCTTTGAGGACTTATGTTATACTAACTCTAACAAAGGAGATGTAGTTTGCTTGACTCCATAAGGAGTTATTTTAAGGAATCCGTTAGGGAATATCTTGTCTTTAATTCTCTATTTACTCCTAAAAAAGTGGACTATTTACCCTTTTGGTATCTGAACGAAGGATTGTGATTCATGTTGCTATAAAGGCTGAATGGATTAGTTGTTGATTGATCTAGATGTAGATGACTTGCTTTGTAGGCCTAAATGGTTTAGGATCAAGAAGTTCATGGTAAAGAGCTAGGGATTCAAACATGTCTATCTTCTTAACATGAAATTTGTTACTTGGTACCAATGCACTAGAGTCCTTCACCAGATGGGTCACAGATAGACCGTGACCCCAAATGGTATGTTGTTTAAAGATTCAATGATCAATTCTAATATGGCTAGAGCTGTGACCATAGCTTTGATTAATGATTTCAAGATGCTGACTTCAGGAGATGATTATGGAAAGCCCTAAGAGTATTTGGACTGATGGATAGTGACTTGTTGGCACATGGAAAGGGCCAAGCATTACAGATATTGAGGATGAGTGATTTATTTTTGCTAGGCTAGATTAAATTTTAAGCCTTGTTTGATTTTGGAATTTTTGTTTCAAAACGCCCTTTTATATGTTCCAGAAAGTGAATAAGAATTTAATGAAAATGCATTTTTTTGATTAATGGTCTAATTTTTTCATGAACAGCCCTTTCGGGTTTTCAACCTAACGAGCTACCTTGAATGTTGCCTAAACCACTTTTTTCAGTTTTCTTTCTAACAGGTTGTATTGAAACTTTTGTCTAAGTCGCCTGTTTGGATTTTCAGCTTAGCAGATTTCATTCTTTTTTTGATTTGTCTCTTTATTTGTTTCTTTTTTTCATGTATTGTTAACAAGCCCAAATGAGATGAAATGAGAGAACTTGAAATTTTATAAATTGATTTTAGAACACACCCAAGAGGGTTAACTATGTATCTCCTTACAATGAATTTAAAATTTTGAACACATAATACAAAATATGATTTTGGAAATTCAAGTCCACAATAATGATGATGATTATGCAAATGCGATGCTTAAACTGAAGGAGAGTTACCAAAGGTTGATCTCCTCTCCTCTTCAAAAAGCTCAAATTGTCTCTCATTTTTTGCCCAAGCTTTTTGTTTTTTCTCCTCTACTTAAGAACTTGAGATGGAGGGGTTGGTTTTGGACTTGAGACTCCACACTTCTTTCTCAAAGATATAGAAGAAGAGTTTGTAGTTGAAGAACTCTTCTTCAAAAACAAGCTCTATTCTTTCTATTTGGTGTGGTGTTTTGAACTTTCTCTCTCTAACACTTAGAGAGTATCTTTCACTAATTCTTTAGAAGAATTCAAAATCTTGAAGAAGATGAATAATTTCTCTTCTTGCTTGGGTTAGGGAAAAAGATGATAACTAACATTACTTATACTCATACCTCTCTACTTACTTTTTACCAAAATTAAGGAAAATTATGGTTAACTTGTCTAGTTGATCTTTTAACTATTTTACTAGTCAATAAGTCAACTACATTAAGTTGGTAGTTAGTAGGAATCACCTTTAAACCTTAATTAACCACATCTAAAATGGATTAAGCTAACATCTCTTGATAAGCCTAATTATTTTATTTGTTTGTTTATCCAAAACCATTTCAATTAGTCATCTTTATTTGTATCTCAAACAAATTATGACATAATTGAATTAATCCCTTTTATGAATTAAACTTCAAGGATTACTAAGGTCATTGTAAATTTAATTACAAGTTTAATTCAACTATCATTAATAATTAATTAAACATTTTAATTAATTATTAATATAATTTATTTCCAAACAATGGGAATTGCTTTATAGTATGTGACTTACTAGGATCATGTTCTAATGAAAAATGGGAAAAAGAATACTCTTTTCTTTCTTCCAAGTGTGTAATCCCCATTCCAACTTAGTCCCATAAGTCTTGAGTGATGTCTAGCATAACATATCATGACTACCAAATTAGAAATGAATGTAGGTGATTGTATCCTTGACATTGCGTGGACCTCTTGATCATAATTGTCATGTACTCGAATCCCTTCATTACAAATTCTCGATCTTAGCTAGGGTCATGGAATAGTCAAACCTTATATGCCAGATCATATGACCTCTAATCGATTCTAGTTCTTGATAAATCAATTCCTACTAGAAACTCTTTCTAGTGAATCTTAACTACCTTTGCCAAGGATTTGATTATCAAGAGCAACCAGAAATCATAGGATTCCTTTCTTGTTTACCCAAGTTAATGAATCCTTTCTTGGAGATTACTTACCTCAACATATCA
>CAOJBK013686212.1:0-13986 GCA_948294925.1 Codiaeum variegatum
GATACTCCAAAGGTGACAGACATAGACGAGCCACGAGCAGTCGAAGCCTTGTAGAAGTGCATAACTCACTAGGACTACTTAAAGGCTCTAGTCCGAAGCTCCCCAAAGACATTGAACGAGGCTATGGCTATTGCAAAAGAATACATCAAGCAGAACGATGCTTTTAGAGAAAGAAGGTTCTACAAGAAGAGAAACCCAGAAGATGGAGGTTCGCCTTAGAAGAGAGGGAAGGAAGACACCACTCCAAGGGTAGGGGGATCATCGAGCAAGCAAAATCTCTGACCAAGATAGATCGAACCACCAAGGAGGGAAAGGTTTGAGCCCTCCAAATTCACACCTTTAAATCCCAAACCAGAGGTGGTTTTTGCAAACTTCCAAGACAAGCATATCTGGAAAACACCGAAGCCAATCATGAAAGACTCGGAGATGAGGAATAGGTCTTAGTGATGCAAATTCCATAACACCCATAGTCACACTATCAACAACTGTCGTTCACTCTTGGAAGAGATAAAAAAGTTGATCCAACAAGGATACCTCAAGAACTACATCAAGAGAGTTGACCAAGCTGGACCATCAAACCCAACGCATGTCATACCTATAGAAGATGGAGTTTCAAGAGATATATTTTGACTCATAGGGGAGCCTGAAAGTAGCAGGAAAGAGAGAGCAAGAGAAATCTCGCACCAGACAAGGAAGGCCTATTCAAAGTTGAGCAAGCCACTAGCCTAGCAACACAAATGGGGAACCATGAAGGACATGGAGACGCCTCACGTATTGATTGTACATCTTGAATTTACCACTTGATTGGAAATGAAAAGCACTCCTTCAATTTCAGTACCTCAAAGCTTGAAGCAGCAAAGCCCAACTTGATTGGCGAAAGACCCTCCAAGGGGGGCACTAAGACCTCTAGAGATAAGGCACCAAGCACATCTTGACTAGTGAAAGACCCTCCAAGGGAGGCACTAAGACCTCTAGAGATGAGGCATCAAGCCCAGCTTGACTAGTAAAAGACTTTCTAAAGGGGGGCACTAAGACCTCTATGAGATGAGGTACCAAGCCCAACTTGACTGGCGAAAGACCCTCCAAAGTGGGCACCAAGCACAACTTGTCTGGAAAAAGACCCTCCAAGGGGGGCATGGCTCGAGAAGGACGTCAAGACTTCAAGGAGCCAAAGGCGACAAGGAACTAAGGAAGACCAAACTTCAAGGATCCAAAGGCGATAAGGAGCCAAGGGAGACTAGACTCCAAGGAGCCAAGGGAGACACCAAACTCTAAGGAGCCAAGGCCGACATAAAGATTTCAAGGAGCCAAGGAAGATAGCAAGCCCAACTTAACTAGAAAAAGACTCTCAAAGGGGGGCACCTAAGTCCAGCCTTGACTGGCAAAAGACCTCCAAGGGGGGCACCTAAGTCCAGCCTTGATCGGTAAAATACCTTCTAAAGGGGGGCACCTAAGCCCAGCCTTGACTGGTAAAATACCCTTAAAGGAGGGCACCTAAGCCCAAACTTGACTTGCAAAAGCCCTCCAAGGGGGCTTCCTAATTCCAACATTGACTGGCAAAAGATCCTTTTAGGGGGTACCTAAGTCCGGCATTGACTGGCAAAATACCTTCCAAGGGCGACACCTAAATCTAGCCTTGACTGGAAAATGACCTTCCAAGGGGGGCTCTTAAGTCCAACCTTGACTAGCAAAAAACCCTTCAAGAGGGGCACCTAAGTTCACCCTTGACTGGTAAAAGACCCTTCAAGGAGGGTACCTAAGTCTAGCCTTGACTGGCAAAAGTCCCTTTAAGGGGGGCACCTAAGCCTAGCCTTAACTGGTAAAAGACCCTCCAAGGGGGGCACCTAAGTCCAGCTTTAACTGGCAAAAGATCCTCCAAGGGGGAAACCTACGTCCAGCCTTGACTAGCAAAAATCGTCCAAGAGGGGCACCTAAGTCCAGCCTTGACTGGTAAACTACCCTTCAAGGGGGGCACCTAAGTCCAGCCTTGACTGGCAAAAGACCCTCAAAGGGGGGCACCTACGTCCAGCCTTGACTGGTAAGAACCCTCCAGGGGGGACCTAATTCTGGCCTTGACTGGAAAAAAACCCTCCAAGAGGGGTACCTAAGTCCAACCTTGACTAGTAAAAGACCCTCCAAGGGGGGCACCAAGCCAACTTGGCTGGCGAAAAGCACCAAAAAGCAAGCATCAAGGCTTTGAAAAGTTAAGATGCTAAACATTACTCATAGGGTAAAGTGCCTCCTAGGTAAGGTCCTGTAAATCAAACAAGCTAAGGCTAGAGTTGTCAAGCAAAAGCTGTAGTATAGCATTTCTCAAAACCTGAGGCATATTCCAACTAAAGACAAAAGGAAGAAAAATCTCACACAACGAAGATAGAAGAAAAATGAGAATGGATTTTATTAAATCAAATAATGATAATACAAGAGATAGTATAAGCTATAACAAAATTACTAGCTACAAAAAAACATACAACAAATAATACAATTGAGGAAGCATAGCATTAAGAAGGAGGAGGAATTCAGAAAGAGCTAGCTCCTTGGTTCGGAGCCCGGATCAGGGCACTGATAGGTAGTTGGTCCTCAAAATCCAAGTCCGGATGACTAGAGGAGGATAACTCGAAAGGGCCCTTTGATTTGTCGAAGGTGGAATGTACTCGATCTAGAAATGAGAGGTCCGAAATATCCATGTTATTAAGATACTCCTGAAGTTGAATGTCTTGTATGACTCCCTCTAAAGCTAAAGGATTAAGATAGGCCTTTGCCTTTGAAAACTTCTCAAATACTTAAGTTAAGGCCCGATTATACCACTTTACCCCCTTCTGGACCACTTTGATGTTGTGCCATCCCTTGAAGAAGCGATATTCGGCAAATTTATGAACCTCACCTCTTAGAAGATGTGGCAGCTTATCCACCAAGGCCACCATCTTCTTCACATGGATGTTGACAGCCTCGCTCGAGTTCCGAGCCTCACTAGCTACTTTCTACAAGTTCTCTTCAAGGTCAGAATTATCTATCTCCATGCCCATGGCTTGCTGCCTCAAGAATTCATTAGCAGACTCCATATCATGGTACTTATCTTGGAGAGACTTCATCTCTATAGCACGAGCCTCTGAGACCTTCTTCTCAGTGGACAAGGCCTCATCTTTCTCCTCAATAGCTTTTTGAAGTATTTCCACTTGCTTCTCTAGCACTGCATTGGAGACTCGGCTGGCTTCCAAGTCATTGAGCAGCCCCTTCAGATGGATCGCAAACTCCTGTAGACACCACAAATCATTTGGCACCGTCTATGGGAACGCATAGTTTCCTTATTATCATCTTTCAAGATCTATAATAATAGCTCTCAAAAATAGAATTTACCCATAATGTGGAAGACAACCCTCCACCTGCCAACACAATGCAAGCAACAAAACCCCTGTAAATTCCCAGGTCCCAAAAGTAGCCTAGACTAACTTAGTTGTCTCTCTACAAATTCTTCAATGCCTTATAGGACAATCTCAAGTGCCTACCTCCTCAACTCCAACCCCACAGCCTATTTTACCCCTTACAACCCCATAACTGGTGGCTACTTTACAAAGCCTAGTCACTAACCTTGTCCCTTTACTCTCACAACTCAAAGAGACTCCAACACCTGACCCTCCAGCCCAAGTTGACAATGACCCACCTGCAGTAAGCAGAAGGTTAAATTTCAACACTCTCATCGGTGTAATAGGAAGAGCACAATCAACCAGGCCCACATAAGGGAGAGGCGAAATCAGATCAGTGCTAGAAGTGCTAGATAGATAAGAAAGAGTGGGAGAAGGGAGTAGAAGGCTCAGGGAAGATGATAGAGAGGGAGCAGGGGACAAGTTCGCAGCCAGCAAAGCTAGAAGGAGTAGGGGAGAAGAGGATAGCAGGAGTCAATCCCATAGGGGTTCTAAGCATAGGTAAAGACACTCTCGCAGACATGAGAACCAAAGGGGAGAAGTTGATCAAAAGGCCTCAAGCCACCTGGGTTCAAAGGCCTTGCTGAGAGAAGAAGTAAGGAGATATATGGAAGAAATGGTAGGAGCTAAGCCTGACCATGGGAGAAACTTCACTCTCAACTTGAAATCCCCATTCAGCATAAGGATTGACGAGTTCTAGATGCCAAAGAAGTTCAAGCAACCACATATAGCAAAATATGATGGCAGTCATGATCCAAAGGCATATGTCTTTAAGTATAAACACCTAGTGGAGTTGCAAACCACCAAAGATGAGGCATTGTGCAAAGCCTTTCGAAACACTTTAGAAGAGGTAGCAATGAAGTGGTATGACATCCTCTCACAAGGAAGCATAGACTTGTTCTGGAGTTTAGTGAACTTGTTCATAAAAAGGTTCACCGCCAGCATCTTAATACCTATATCGAACCGAGCCTTGGAGCAGATAGTGCATGGTTCGGACGAATCACTAAGGGATTTCATAGCCTGATTTCAACATGGAGACACTAAAGGTGACAGACATAGATGAGCCACGAGTAGTCGAAGCATTACAGAAGTGCACAACTCACCAGGACTACTTCAAGGCTCTAGTTCGAAGCTCCCTAAAGACATTGAACAAGGTTATGGCTATCGTGGAAGAATACATCAAGTAAGACAATGCTTTTAGAGAAAGCATGTTCTACAATAAGAGAAAGCTAGAAGAGGGAGGTTCTTCCCAAAAGAGAGGGAAGGAAGACACCACTCCAAAGGCATGTGGATCATCAAGCCAGAAAAATCCCAAACTAAGACAAATCGAACCACTAAGGAGGGAAAGGTTTGACCCCTCTAAATTCACACCTTTAAATGCCAAACCAGAGGTGATTTTCGCAGCCTTCCAAGACAAGCATATCTAGAAGACACTAAGGCCAATCATGAAAGACTCGAAGAAAAGGGACATGTCTTAGTGGTGCAAATTTTACAACACTCATAGGCACACTACCAACAATTATCATTCACTCTTGGAAGAGATATAAAGGCTGATCCAACAAGGATACTTCAAGAACTACATCAAGAGAGTTGACCAAACTGGACCATCAAACCCGATGCAAGTCATACCTATAGAATATGGAGTTGAAAGAGTTATCCTTTGACTCATATGGGAGCCTAGAAGTAGCAGGGGGAAGCTCGCACCAAATAGGGAAGGCCCATTCAAAGTTGAGCAAGCCACCGGCCCAACAACACAAGTGGCGAACCATGGAGGACATGGAGATGCCTCACACATTGATTGTACATCTTGAATTATACCACTTAATTGGAAATGAAAATCGCTCCTTCAGTTGTCAGTACCTCAAAGATTGAAGCAAAAAGCCAAACTTGATTGGCAAAAGACCCTCCAAGGGGGGCACTAAGCCTAACTTAATTGGCAAAAGACCCTCCAAGGGTGGCTCTAAGCCCAACTTAACTTACAAAAAACCCTCCAAGAAGGCACTAAGACCTCTATAGATGAAGCACCAAGCCCAACTTAACTTGCAAAATACCCTCCAAGGGGGGCACTAAGACATCTAGAGATGTGGCACCAAGCCCAGCTTGACTGGTAAAAGACCCTCCAAGGGGGGCACCGAGACCTCTATGAGATGAGGCACCAAGCCCAACTTGACTGGTGAAAGACCCTCCAATGGAGGCACCAAGCCCATCTTGACTAGCAAAAGACCCTCAAAGGAGGGCATGGCTCGAGGAGGACGTCAAGACTTCAAGGAGCCAAGGAAGACGAGACTTCAAGGAGCCAAAGGCGACAATGAGCCAAGGGAGACTAGACTTCAAGGATCCAAGGGAGACTAGACTCTAAGGAACTAAGGATGACCAGACTTTAAAGAGCCAAGGGAGTCACCAAACTCCTAGGAGCCAAGGGCGACATCAAGACTTCAAGGAGCCAAGGAAGACACCAAGCCCAACTTGATTGGAAAAAGACACTCCAAGGGGGCACCTAAGTCTAGTCTTAGCTGGCAAAAGACCATCCAAAAGGGGCACCTAAATCCAGCCTTGATTGGTAAAAGAACCTCTAAAAGGGGCACCTAAGTCTAGCCTTAACTGGTAAAAGACCCTCAAAGGGAGGCACCTAAGGTGGTCTAATCTGATTTACTTGATACTTAAAATTACCTTGTCGGTGGTCTAACCTGGTTTACTTGATACCTGAAAGTACCTTGTCGGTGCACATGCATGGCTAAAAGGTAAGAACTAGCAAATTAGACATGGAGTTCAAAGTATTATACACCTATTTATATGTTTGTAATTTTTCAATAAGGGATTATTATCTCAACAGCCCATCTCAAGTGGCAACTGGATTGAGACAATTTTGATTAAGCCCAGTTAACACTTGCAAATTTATGATATAGACAGTGTGATACAACTGAAGCCCTAACCCTATTATCGTGGAAACACATCTGAAAGAACCCATCACAAGGCAACAATTGAAATGATATTGAAACTCATAGGTCAAGAACCCGAAATATCCTAAAAATTCAAATTCTAGACGAATTTATGATTGAAGAGTTTACAGGTACAATGATCGATTTCACTTTGAGACTATGTGATAATTTGAGCATGGATAATAATGATTTAGCTCATGCACGGTGGCAGACCCATGATTTAAGTTGAGAGGGGTGAAATTTAATAATGCCATTTTTTATAAAGTTATATTTAAATTTTTAAAATTTAAAGGGGGGAAAATATAAAATGATTAAATTTTTAAAGGGAAAAATGTGAAAAATTTTAAAAATTTATGTGTAATTGTTAACACCAGCCTAAAATCCCCAAGTCCAAGGGAAGGAAGGAAAACTTGTCTCATGACCCTCAGATTGGGCTAAGTTAGCAGAGTCCTCCGTTTAGGCCCCTGGGAGAGGAAGTAGGCCCCCGGCTAAGAATGAAGCTCCTATCACACCCTAGGCCGAATATGCACCGATCAGTCCAAGACTAGAGGGTCAACCCCATGTTATGGATCAGGCCTCCATCGTAGGCTCCAGGACGAGAGAATCGATCCAGGTTCAGTAAGGGGTCTCCCCGCTAGCACTCTCAGAACCAAGTCCAGGGGAAGCCATTCTTAAGATCCCTAAGATGGACCAAGATCCCCTTAAACCTCCACTCAATTCCCTGGGTGATGCCTTATATCATCAATTGGTCAGGCTTTCATCCCAAAGCCTTCACCATCAGCCCTTTGACGAGGCCTTAGATCTTTAATGGGTAAAGTCTTCATCACAAACTCATGGGCGAGGCTTTAGATCATCAATATGTCAGGCCTTTATCTCAAAACCTTCACCACAAGCCCCTGGACGAGGTGTTAGATCATCAATGAGTCAGGCTTTCATCATAAAATCATCACCACAAACCCCTAGACAAGGCCTTAGATCATCAATGGGTCAGACCTTCACCACAAGCCCTTGGGCGAGGGCCCTAAATCAGTCATGGGTCAGGCCTTCATTTCAAGCTCCTAGGCGATAAATTCAGTCCAATACCAAAAGTCCCTCCAGCACTCCTAGGCTAAGGCCATCCGAAGCCCATTCTCTAAGGGTCCAGTTCAAAAGGCCTCAAATCCAAATTCATCTCTCTCGGAGTCCCTCTGTTGAAGGCCTAAGTCTAGAGGCCAAGATTCTAAGCTCATGTCTATTCCAGAGATCCCTAAGGTAGGTCTCTATGACCTTAAAAGAAACTATATAAAGGGCTTAAAAATCTAGGGTTGGGGATCATCTCAACAACTCAAAACAAACTTTTATCTTTTTGCTCCGGCAAAACCCTATATTAACTAATGTAGTCTATGGATTGTTATTGTTTCACCTGGAGTGACGTTCGTCTATATCTCCATCGAATATGACGGTTGATGGCCACGACCTAGATACCACCCATCTCCTTCGGATTAAGATTTCCTAGTGAGGGATCTGCTCTATCTAAGAAAGAAAAATCCACCTAGAACCCTGAAGGCGATGGTCGGCGGAGACGTCCTCGCCAAACCCAATGACATGTATCCCTTTAGGTTTATTTTTATAGTCCTTTTGTTTTCTTATTTACTTTCATTCAAACCATTATATTAAAGAAATATTAAAAATACATACTTGTTTGACTTTGAATCTAAGTTAAAGTATCATAAAACTCTAAAAATAGATATTCATCTCCAGAGGCGGTTAATCTTAGACATTGACCCATTTAAACAAATTTTAAATAGTGAACTATAAGATTTTATTAGACTCAGGAGAATTTCATGGTTAACAGTAATATTATAAAAGTTTTGAGACTTGAAGGAGTCATGACATCCACTTGTCTCTTCTTGAGTCCGTCCTACTTATATATAGTTAAAAGATTATTAGATATGAATTCTAAAATATTATATACTGTGTATGTTTGTAATTTTTTAATATAAAATTATTATCTAAATAAAGTCAATCACATTATCAAATCATAATTAAAAAAAAAAAAAAGTGTTTTTTAGTCAACAATATGTTAAACTTTGAAATTTCAAATTTGCAATTATATACAAATGAATAATTTTGGAAGGGTGGAATACCATAACCACCACTCATATTTATTAATAAACTAAAATTTTGTTTTCTTTTCTTTGTTTATTGATCTTTGTTTATTAATTACACTAAAGTTTTTTTATGCAAATTAACCTAAATATGATCCCATTTAATAAGTGAAAGTTCATGAGGACGCAAAACTTACAATTCTTTCCCACATGGTGTTGTCAACGTGTACATAATTTATGTGGGCCATCCTCCCGAAGGGGAATATTCTTCTATTCTCTCTCGACATGGCCGCCACTTGATAGTTTTGTCCACCCGAAACAGCTTTTTGCTACGAATTTTAACCACTTCCACGTCTCATCGTTTTAACCGTTGAATCGCCCATTGCTGGATAGGTGAAGGAGCTGGGAAATCTCATTGTTCAAAACAAATAATAAATAAAAAAGTAAGTTATTATGATCTTTATCCTAAAAATATAAATAAAATTTTAAATTATAATGAGTAATTAATTAACTTATTTATAAATATATTTTTAATTAATTATTATAATTTAATTTTATATTTTTATAAATAATTAATAATAAAGATAAAAAAATAAAATTATATATGAAATTAATTTGTTTAAAATTAAATTAAAATACACACATAAGCAAGGGACATGACATGTTTATTTACTTAAAATTAATTATAATAACTATAATAAATAAGAATATGACTATTTTTTAGATAAAAAAAGTAATTAGTAAAAATATTTAAATTTTTTAATTTAAAAATAAAGTACTACTGATATATCCTAAATTCTCTTTCCATTAACACAAGATACTTCATCCTTTTTCTCAAAAATTTCATTAATAGTATAGTTGAAAATTTGTAAATTAGAGATTAGATTTGTTAAGAAATTAGTGAATGAAGTAGCATATTATCTAGCTAAAACTTCCCATTCTATATCTGGTCTGCAAAGAATAAGAGACAATGTTCTCTTACATTTCTTCTCTTTTAATGAATGATATTTTTATGTTAGAAATATAGATGTTGATTGAGAGTTAGGGAGGTGTTATCCTAATTAGGATATCTTGTCCTTCCTAACTCATTTTAATTTTTAAAAAAAAAACTAAAAATAATATTTATTACAAAATAATATATATAATATCCAAACGCTTTTTCAATATCTTTAAAAAATCTATCTTCTTCTACTTCAATTTTAAAGAGAAATTAAAAAAAAAAGAGAGAGATGACAAATTTAAATTAAAAATACAGATATGTATTATTTTAACATAAAATAATTTTTTATGCATTTTATAATAAAATAATTAAAAAATCAAAAAACCCTATAAACATAAGGTTTGAGCAATAATAAAATGAAAATTCAATCATATCTTAGTTACGTTTTTTAAAGTATAGAAATCTAATTTTGAGATAAAAAAACTTATGGAATTTAAATAATAAATCATCATGGTTTAAAATTGAAAAATAATTAAATCCTAGATGATTGACTCTGGCGACGTCGTCTTGACTACTACGGAACCGCCGCCTATCGTGTATGAGGTTGATCATTCAACGAAAATGGTTAAAGTTCGGGATGAAGAAGAGACTGTTGAGATTCAGTCTTCTCCTAAAGCATCTTTTAAAGACAAATTGTTGGGTAATGTTACAGAGCTTGAGAATACAGGTTTACCTAGATTTGAATTAGAATTGGGGCCTTAGAATGTTACTTTATCTGAAGAAAATGGCACTCACCGTATTGCGTTCTCTGGTAAGATTAAATGTGAATTAGCCAAGTCGTTTAAATATGTTGTTGTTATTCATCTTTTGGGGAAATCTAACAATTTCATATGTGGCAAAATTAAGTCCTTGTGGAAACCAAAACAGAGATACCAAGTCATTGATATGGCCAATGGTTATTTTCTAATCAATTTCTCTTGTGAAGATGATCAATCTGATGCAATTCTTAAGAGCCCCTAGACAGTTATTGGCCATCATCTGACTGTCCAGCCTTGGTCCCCTTGTTTCTCCACATCCAATGCAAATTTATCTGCTATTGTAACCTGGGTAAGGCTTCCAAGACCGTTCCTTATATATTATTACAAAAGTGTGATTTGCAAAATTTCTAGCCTTCTTAGGAAAGTCCTGAAGATTGACTATTCCATTGAGAGTTCTGAAAGAGGGAAATTTGCAAGAGTAGTAGTCAAATTGGATCTTAGCAAACCCCCTTCCAATATGAATTTTTATTGATGGTAAATTCTAGAATTTGGAATATGAGGACCTTTCAGTGATTTGTTTCAATTGTAGATGATATGGACATTCTGAAGATAACTGTCCTGGTATTGAAGTTGTTTCAGTGTCACAACCCCATCCTCTGCCATAGGGCACTAGCACGCCAGTTGCTTCTCTAAATGCAAATATCAAAGTGTCATGTGAAGTTACTGAGGAAGGACTTTGACCATGGATGCATGCCCCCATTTGCAATATGAGGGGTGGACTCAAAAATAATCTAAGCAAAACTGATTATGATAATTCTAATGGTGTTAATGCAAAGACCTATTTCAATGTCTTAATTGATATGGATGACGAATCAAATGAAATTATTTCGGTGTTGAAGAACACTCCTGCTAAGACATTCCAGGAAAGAAGCAATCGTTCTGATGTTAAGAAGCATTCTGCCCCTCGTAAGGCTCTGGCAAATCGTGAAGTAAATACTTTGAGCCAAGAAAAATAGCTTATCTATAAAGTTATGTCCAATCAGCTAGCTCTCAAAATTGGTAAAGAAAATCGACAACCCTCCATTTCCTCTAGTGCTAGTGTTCCTAAGCTTAGTGAAGCCTCTTCTAGTGGTGTTAAAACTTGTTTAGATCTTAATACTAGCTCCCATCATCCATTGATGCATGTTTCTTCTAGTGTAGCTGTTTTGACTTCTCTGGGTGCTAATTTTCATAAGGTAGTGATTTGCTCACCTCATGATAACCCTTATAGTGATTTAAATTTGGAGTTGCCCTCTTCCATTTTAAAAAGATTGGGTGATCGTGGTAAACCTTTGGATGGGAAAGATGCAGTCTTGGTGAACAAGGTATTAAACTAAAGCAAATGGTGAGAAAAATGTCATCTTCATCTCTTATTTTATAGAAGCTTAATGCTTTAAAATTATCTTCAGATGATCTTTTTTTGGAAGCTACCACTATTGGTATGGACAAACAGAATGACCAACAGCCTAATGTTGAGACTTGATAGGTTTGTGTCTCTTCCAATCTCACTTTATTTTATGGATATGTATGTTTATTGGCCCGCTATTATTTCCTAGAATTTTCAGGGTGCTGGTAAAGCATCTTCTTTCTCTTATCAGTTCAAATAAACCTGATATTGTGATTCTGATGGAGCCACATATTAGTGGTCGTAAAGATGATGCAGTTATCCGAGCCTCAAAATTTCAGAATTCCTACCATGTTAAAGCTCATGATTTTTCAGGGGGTATTTGGGTGATTTGGCACCAATCTATAGGTGACTATTTTGGCCTTCTCCTTTCAATGGATTCTTATGGAGGTTAAAGGTGGCAACTTTGGCTCCTTCCTTTTTACAACAATGTATGGTAGTCCTAATCCTAGAATGAGAGAGTAGCTCTGAAGGGACCTTAGACTGATTGGTGATTTGGTTTCTTGTGCCTAGGTGGTAGAAGGAGCCTTCAATGCTCTCTTATCTCTGAATAAAAAGGCTGGAGGTGCTAGTTGGCGACTGAAGACTTGTGCTCGGTTCAAAGAGTGGGTTGATTATGCTAGTATGACTGGTCTTCTGTTTTCATGTTCTAAATATACTTGGAAATAAGGGTTGCTCTTAAAACGTCTTAATAATTTTTTTAGTTCTGAGGATAGGATGGCAAGCTTCTCTTTTTCTAAGGTGATTCATTTAGCCTAGGTGGGCTTAAACCATTGCCCAATTCTTCTTTATTTGAAGCGGACTATAGGCAATGGTAAAAAAAAGACCTGAATCTCCTTGCTGCTTGGATGATTCAAGATGATTGGCCTCAATTTGTCCATTCTTCCTAGGACCCAAATGGCATTCTTTTGAATAATGTTTCTAATTTTCTTCCAAAATCTTATCTCAAAAATAAAGAAAATTTTGGCAATATTTTTGCTAGGAAGCACCAGTTGCTTGCTCAAATCCAAGGAATCTAAAAGCGGCTTGGTCCCTTTTATTCTATTAATCTGGCAGCCTTTAAACAACAACTTATTAAGGAGTATGAGAAGGTCTTATTCCAAGAGGAACTGTTTTGGAAATAGAAATTTCTCTCCAATTGGGTTCAGTTTGGAGAGTGTAATACTTCTTACTTTCATAACATTGTGAATCATAACCAAATAAGTAATCGCATTGAGACTATTAAGTTGCAATCGGGAGTTTGGTGTAATTGTTGGGGTTGTATATCCTAGAGCATGTACTTTATGTATATATTTGTAATCATAATCCATTAATGGTTATTAATATATATATTTTTGTTTAATGATTGGTTTCATTTTAATGAATTACGTATATATGTTCCTTAAGTTTTATGTAAGAGAATCTATTCTCAAAGAGTTTGGAAATATGGAGACAGATTCTTTTTGTCATAAACTTTGAAGTAAGTTCATGGTCATAGGATTATTGATAGGAATGTCATTGATCACGAGAGACTGTCACCTCAGTTGTCATCCATGACAAGTATGAGATACTTGTTGATATAGAGGAAGTGAGTTTCACATTACATACTTGTGATGTTATGACAATAAGTGGACACTCATGAGATGAGTAAGTCGAACAATGACGTTAGATGACAGACACATGGATTTTATCCACTAGTAAATATCTGATCATCAAGATAATAATTGTGCATATAATCCTTAGACTTGAGGTGACATGTTATCTAACATATTGGTGACTATGGTTTGTTACTGCTTACATACCAATGCTAATCAAGTATTGGTATCTGGCATGTGATGGCCATAATTAGTTATATGTTGAGATAAGTGATCTTCAAGATAGAAATCATTAACTTTGATAAACAAGAAAGGAATCTTATAGCTTCTGGTTATTCTCGATTCACAAATTCTTGGCCAAGGGAGTAAAGATTCACTAGAAAGAATTTCTAGTTGGAAACGGTTTATCAAGAATTATAACCGGATAGAAGTCATATGATCTAGCAAATAGGGTTTGACTTTTTCATGAACTTAGCTGAGATTGGAAATTCGTAATGAAGGGATTTGAGTGTATGGTAATTATAATCAAGAAGTCCATGAAAATGACAAGGATTTAATCACCAACATTCATTTCTAATTAGGTAGTTGTGACATGTTATGCTAGATTTCACTCACGACTTATGGGACTAAGTATGTACTGTGGATTACATACTTGGTGTGAATAAAATAGTTTTCTTTATCCTATTGCTAATTAGAATGTGAACCTAGTAAGTAACACATACCATAAAGCTTTTCCCGTGGCTTGGTATTTAACCATGTTGATAATTGATTAAAGAGTTTAATTAATTATTAACTTTCATTGGGTTAGACTTGTGATTAAAT
>CAOJBK013687120.1:0-13091 GCA_948294925.1 Codiaeum variegatum
AATAAGGGCACCTTGGCGAACAAAATCGACAACATCTGAGGTCAAAGGTTCAAGCAATGATATAGCCTCGCTCAAGCCAGTGCCTGCACATGAAATGCCAACAGCAAGAGCTGCACCATAACGTACATGTGGGTTGTAGGACTCAGACAGCAAGGAGACAATCCGAGGAGTCTGCAGTAGCATGGTTCAGTGAGACTTACCACATTTTACAGTGAAAAATAGCAAGTGGAAAACATACAACGGGAGGCAGAGGGTAACAGAAATAAATTCTCACAAACATTAGAGCAAGAAAAAGATACAACTAAAACTTATGTTTAACAGAATAGGTAAGAGGACATTGACCATAGAGAGATATAATAGAACAGGAAAGGAAAAACTACAACCAGCACATTGACCACAAATAGGAAATAGGATATGCAAGAACTTAACCTGCTCTGGTTCAGAGTATAGGACAAACCCAAGTGCAAGAACAGCAGTCCTCCGCACGTCATCACTAACATCTGATACAGCAAAGTGTAGCAGCTGACGGATAGCCTTGTTGTTTGCAGTTCCACTATAGGCCAACGCCAAAGCATACATTCCACCATAACGCAGTATTGGATCCTGATCCCGAGTCATTTGCTCAATCAGTGTGTCTGCTTCTTCTTCTCTTCCATATACAGTGAGTGCTATGCCCAATGCCAATCCTCTGCAAGAAAATGACATTACAAACCATGCAAAGAACACAATTGAAGGCTCAACCAATACGCAAAGTCAAAACTGAAAATGTACCTGATAATCTTCTCATGTTGTGTTTCATGAGCATAAGTAAGCATCTCGCCTGCTTTTTCACTTGCAGTTCCAACCATAAGCAAGCCCATACTAATGCCAGCTGCTTCACCAGCCACAGCACTATCAGTATAGAGAGCACTCTTGATGTCATCATAAATATCTTCATCAGCAGTTCCTAAAGCTGCCAAACCCAGACCTAAGCATGCACCATGTTGAATGACCTGTGCATCAAACATTCCAATTTGAATTCCAGAATTTATCTAACGACCATTTAGTTTGAAGAAATCTATAGCATACTTAAAAAGTAAACACACCTCCACATTGGTGCTACGCAGGCTCTCACGAAGGAATTGTTTGATGCCCTCACCATGGTTTGCATGAATGAGACCTAGAGCATAAAGAGCACCACCTTCTGAGTATGGACTACCTCCACCACTAGATCCTCCCTGGGGCAAATAAGGTCTCATTAGAGATCTCCCCTGCTGCAGGTGACCTCTGTGGATAACACCAAGACCTGCTGTGGCACTAAATTTGGCCCAATTGGTGGCGCGACTCAACCAATCCTGATAATTGATATATGCCAAAACAATTAAGTAAAAATGACAGGAACAAATATAAATAAAATGCAGCAATACAGAATAAGGAAAAAGGAAGGAGTGCACAATCATTGGTCCTCACGAGATTCTCCCTAAGGAATGTATCAACAGTAGTTCCAGCATGCATAATTGCATTAGCATATATAGTTGCACTATGACAAACACTATTCCTCATCTCAATGGACTGCTTGATTGTCTTGAGGATTAGAAGATCCGACCTATAAAATATTACAAGTGTTACTAATAACTTATGTCACTATTTCTCCAAGCAAATTAAAATACCATTTCACACATATGCAAAAATTACTTCTGAATTTACACAATTAATAAAATAGCAAAGGAACATTTGTCTCACTTGTTATGACTGTATAGAAATTGTAGAGTCAATTGAATTGATGTCTCTCCAGACAAAATTCCCTTAATTTTTGTCAGTCTTTCAGCATATATAGCTTCATTTGGATCTGTTTCACGAGGAGCAGGAGTCCCTTCAGTCATTTGGGCATCCTCTGGTGCAGTAGAACTTTCATTTTGTGCAGGCTCTGGATCATTAGGTTTTGGTAGCTCTGATGCTGAAGATTGAGATTTTGGAACTGAAAGGCGGTCTCTGACATTTAATAAAAAGGCCTGGTGCTCATTCTCCACTAGATCAAAAGCTATTTGAAATGCAAGCAAGACGTCATCATTATTTGCAGATCGCAAAAGTTTCTCCAATATGCATGCTACGCCTTCAGGTTCATCCAAGAACATAAGGCATTGGCAAATACTCAAATAATCAGGAGAAGGCAATTTTTGATAAACATTAACAAGAAGATGGAGCACCTGTAGAGAAAAACAGAAGATGATCAATTTTTTCACTATTCCTTTTTTATGGATACTGAACAATTCCAAGATTCAGTCCATGAAATTATGCAATTAAAAATAGAAGAAAACAAAGTACTATTGCTTTGACGAAATGACCTCAAAGATAATTTTTTTGTGATGTAGCATAATAAGTCCCCTACCTCACGTCGATATTCTCTACTATTAACAAAAGCGTGAGAAACATTGATGCAGTATGATAGAGTTCCGTGAACATTATCACTCCTTGTTATTGCTTCCTCAAGTTTGTCCAGTCTTCTACATTCGATTGCAATTCCCATGGCTTGTTGGTATTTTCCATCCATGATACACCTAAAAGAAGATTCTGTAAGAAACTAAAAAAAAATAGGGATATATCAAATTGGGAGAGTTGGCATTTGCATACTTATCCAGCATTCTCTCCACAATTGCCTCTAGCCTAGAGTCGATGTTTGTTGCCTCAGCATTTGATTCAGCTGCCTTTGACTTTAGACTTGCATACTCATCAATAGCCTTAGCTGAGAATGGGATTAGAAATGATAAATCATCAATGTTCAGCAAACCAAGGAAGCATCATCAAACCAGCATATATCGATCATACTTGTCAAATGAACAAAGTTATGACAATCTAACTATAATAGAATCTAAAAACACCAACATAATGATAGTTGCCTAATCAATTAACAAAGTTGGATCTTTTCATGGCCAATTGCATCCCAACAATGTTTGATGTCTTTTGAGCAATGTCACAAGTTTCCATGACAATAGATATGCAGGATGATCAGCATACTTACCAAGAAGAGTATGAACATAATCAGAGTCCTCTGATACGTCAAAAAGGGGACCAGCACCAAGGGCATATGATAATGAATCATTTAGATCGCCCAGGTAACAGTAAAGCTGAGAGGGGAAAACAACAAAATTCACTTAAGTAAATGATTGAAGTCTTCAAAATCACACATATTAAAAGCAGTGGCATGAAAAAGGTATTCCTTCTTTTCTTGTTTCCTAGAAAAAGAATAAACATGAAAAGCAGTCCTCGGTGAAGTATAGCTCTATCTCCCTCTTTATCAATTCTTTTATCAGTGGAAAAATATATATATATATATAATAACACAAAAAATGATGGAAGGTACAAGGCATAGACTCTGAAAAGGAACAATTTTAGAGACGTGGACCATGCAGGTAATATCTGCGCAATGTCACTACATATATTATCTTTGGTGAATTACTTATATCAACAAAGCCCACCCAACAAAGTCACATGTTTGATATCTCATCTCTCGGGCACTCAACAAGTAATAGCTTGTGAGCTTGTGAGTAAAACAATTACTTCCATAAAAGGAACGGAGATGAGTTACTACTTATTTAATTCCCTGATGAATCCTAAGATACGAATAGAAAGGCATGAATTTTGAAAAGCAACAGCCACAAAAATTTGAGACAGTGAAAGTAGTTTGTTCATTTATACTATCATAGAGATAAAAGTGAGGGAGGAACAGTGGAAAGGAAAAAAATGTTAACTGACCTTGGATGCAATCAGAGCAGCAAGTTGTCTCTGATTATGATCAAACTCCTCATCTTCATATAAACTCTCTCTGGATGCGAAAGCAATACGCATTAAATATTAAACAATGAAATTATCAAGCCAAAGACACTTAAGATTTATCAATATGAAATCTCAACTCAGTCCTGAAATAATTGCATATTAACAGGAAGGAACCAAATCACTAGACTATACATATATGTACCGACAACAAACACCACATGAGAAAAAAAATTCAAGCACTCCAACTAAAACTTCCAATTTTCTTTTAATTAAACTATCATTTAAACAGTAAGAATTTTTCAATTATCCTGTTACAATTGAATTAAAACAGAATAGGTCCAACCTACTTAGCATTTCAGACATTCACACCTTTGTCTTGAAGAATATAGTTCCATAACCAATAATAAGCCAACATTAGGTCTTTCTAAGCTGCTAGCTGACATATTAAATCATCACACTAGCTCTTTCGTTTCCAAACATTATTGATTGACTAAACTCAGACAAAGAAGTTTTATGCATTCTCCCTTCCATCCCAAAACACCCAGTTATTACAGCTATAGTGAAGTTAATAGGAAACATGAAAGCCAGATTTCAGTGCCAATTGCAAAGCCCCATCCTCAAAACTAAAATTGAACAAAAACCTATCTTCACTCTAAGCAAAACTCTTTAGTTAATTATAGAAATTAAGAAAAAAAAATAACACAATGTACCCAAGACGAACCAAAAGATTCACTATCATAACTTAAAACAAATAAAAATACGCAATCAGACAGTGGACTTCAAAAGGTCTCAAATTTCAAATTTGAATAAGCCTAATATACCATTACCCATACAACAACTCAATTTCGCCAATTTCCAGAAAAAAGATTATTATTCAAGTAGAAAAAATTCAATCTTTTTTACTTCTACCTAATTTCCCCAATTTCTCAGAAATGAAACAGATCAAAAATCAAACAAAACCCTAAACCCATCTAAAGTACAAACCCAAATCCCTAATCCCTAATTTATGGGATAGAGAGGATTGAAAGAGAGTGCTTACATTAAGGATACACTGGTAGAGATCTCAGGCCAAAACTGATCTACAAGTTTGTTGATGTTAAACAAAGCATGTTGCTTTAACAGTGGATGAGTCTCCTGAAGCATCGCCAACATCGCGGTCCCGGTGTTCGCCATAGTAGCCGTCATTGCCTCGGGCTGGAAGAGAGAACTAAAGATGTGTTTGCTTTGGAGAGAAGCGAAAGCAGAGGAAATGAGAGAAAAGAGATGGGTGTCGAGGGAGATTACGGTGCTCCTATTAGTTTTGGTTTTATATGATTTTTTTCCAATTCTAACTTTCATGACAAGTCAAAAAAAAATCCCCCACCCCCTTTCTAATGGATAAAAATTCCAATATTTTTTTTAAACCAAAGAAACAAGCTTATATTAAACCAAAGCATTTAAAATTACATAGTTCTCAATAAAAGAAGGAATACGAAATAGAATTGGGTGACAAATTTTGGAATGAGTTTTCCTGGTTAATAGGTGAGTAGGGACATTCGTTTGCCACTTTACAAACTGAACAGTGTAGTCACTGATATGAATAAAAGAGATTACATCTTGAATAATTGCACCAAAATCTAAATAATTCTCCTACTTATTGTAAAAAGAATCAACCACCCCTTTAACATTTGACTCAAAAAATCAATAACTCCTGCTTAAAAAAGATCAATACTCTTTGCTTCTCTCACTGACCCTTTAAACATTTTACTCAACATTTTACACACAATAAATTGACCCAAAGATCCCCTAATAATCATATCCAACCTAATAGTGTTAGAACTCGGAATTACACAAGCATCCAAATTACATTCATTATTGAAATCTATCAATCTAACCTATTTAGGGACTCGAAAACTACCTTCAGAATCGCTCTCTAGAATGCCAAAACTGCTGCCCAAAATTGTAGAAGCTAGGCGCTTGTTCTGCCGGTGCTGCTTACGGCCAGAAGCCAGCTGCCATGCCTGGAAAAAATCTACACCACGTTGAATAACTGCTTGGGCTTCCAAACTCACTTCAGTCCACACTCTCGAGTTCCTCTCCCCCCAAATACTCCACAACAAAACAGCCACCTTGCACATTTCTTCTTTAGGTTTTGTCTCTAAAGATTTCAAAAGGCGAACATGCAATTCTTCCAACCCAATATCATTAATTGTAACATTAGTAAAATCCAAACATCTTTGAGCAAAATTACATTCAATAAAAACATGATAAGGATGTTCAATTCCATATCCACAAAAAACACAAGATAATAGAACTTTGATGCCTCGATCGGTAAGCTTGATTCTTATTGGTAAAACATTTTTGCAAAGCTGCCAAAGAAAAGTTTTAATTTTCGGTGGTAATTCAATATTCCACAATTTTTTCCAACTCAATCTCTCATTCACATCATCTCCCTCAACTCTCACACTCCTCACCACCTTATATCCCGACTTCACCAAATATTCTCCATTTTTGGAATGATGCCAAATAAATTTATCCTCCTTATTAGTTGTAGGAAGATACATATTAAGAATAGCATTTGCATCATTCTCATGATATAAACTCCTTATAGCACCCTCATCCCATCTACCCTCTCCCTCTATGATAATATCTTTTACCTTCAACCCCTCTGTTCCCAAAGCACAATGAGTCTTAACACGAAAATGTGGTCTTTCCGGAACCCAAGGATCACCCCAAACTCTCACCTCACTCACGTTCCCAACCCCCCATCTACTACCTAAAGAGATAACATCTCTAGCTGTCTAAATACTCCTCTAAATGTAACTCAGATTGTTACCTAAAGTACCTTGCATAAAACTCTCTGTTGAAAAATATTTTGTCTTAAAAACTCGTGCTATAAGAGAATCTGGATTTCTAAGAAGACGCCAATCATGTTTAGCTAGTAAAGCAAGATTGAAAGCTTCCAAGTCCCTAAAACCCATACCACCCTTTTCCTTCCAATGACACAACCTATCCCATCTTAACCAATTTAAGCCCTTAGACCTCTCACCTCCAGTACCCCACCAAAATGATTTGAGCATTCTATGGATTTCCTCACATACAGTCACAGGTAAAAGAAAAACACTCATATGAAAAGTAGGAATGGCCTCAGCTACAGACTTAATCAGGACCTCTCTATCCTTGTCCTAGACAATAATTTGGTATGCCAATGCTTAATCCTAGCCCACACTTTATCTTTGACAAACCTAAACACTACCTTTTAGACTAACCCACTAAGGAAGGAATCCCTAAACATCTAACTGCATCCAGAGAATTACTCACCCCTAAAAATCACTTTGATATTCCTATGTTTATCAACTCTTACATTAGAACTAAACATAATTCTCGACTTGCTAAAATTGACAGCATGCCTCGACATACCCTCATACTCCCCTAAAATCTTATGAACCACTTTTGCCTCCTCCTCCTTTACTTTAAAGAAAAGAAAGTTGTCGTCTACAAGCAAAATATGAGAGATACTAGGAGCCTGATGACTAACATGACAACCATGAATATGCCCTCTACTCCCCGCATCAGAAATCATAGTAGAAAGAACCTATGCATCAAGAATGAATAAATATGGGGAAAGAGGATTCCCTTGTCTAATACCTCTCCCTGGTTTAATTAGCCCTACTTCCTCACCATTTGTTAGAATAGAATACTCAATAGAGGACACACATAACATAACCCACTTATCAGTAAAACATGACTTTAACAATACAACTTCTAAAAAAATTCCAATTCACTCTATCATAAGCTTTGCTAATGTCAAGTTTCCAAGCCACCCCTCCCATATTCCCTCTATTTTTCCATTTCATATAGTGGACAACCTCCCTAGCCAACAAAATATTATCTGTAATAGCCCTCCCAGGAACAAAAGTAGACTGACTCTCTAACACATTATGAGACAAAATAACTTTTAGCCTATTTTCTAAGACTTTTGCCACTATTTTATAAAGGATATTACAAAGAGAAATAGGAAGAAAGTCCTTTATATTTTGGGGATTGTCATTTTTTTTTGAATAAAAACAATCATAGTATCATTTTAAGACAAAAGGGAAAAAAATTAGAATCTAACCAAAATGTACCAACTTGAAAGACTTGATCGCCAATAAGGTCCCAATGAGCATGAGAAAACCCCAGCCCCAAGCCATCAGGACCCACCTCTTTGTCCACTTTCATCTCCTTTATTGCTTTATAAAAATCCTCCTTTTGAAATGGCAGCAATAATTTGTCATTATCTACCGCCAAAATAGTAGACTAAAACCCCAACCCTCCCAAATCTGATACCGTATTGGAGCTAGAAAAAATATTAATAAAGTAATTTCTAATTTCTTCGGCTATGACTGTTGCCCCTCTACCCGATTCCCCTACTCATCTAATAGAAAATTAATGGAATTCCTTTTTTGTCTAGTTGAGGCCTTCGCATGAAAGAAATGAGTATTCAAGTCTCCTTCTTTTAACCAAAATGCTTTCTCCCTCTTTTTCCAATACCATTCTTCTTGATCCAACAAATGTGACAACAACGCCTCTCCCTAAAAAAATCAGGAGTCGAATCAAGGTCTTCCCTTTCCCTTAGATCTCTCAAATTTTATTATGTCCTTCCTAAACTTGGACGTAAAAGTCTTGCTCTCCATCCTTTAATTAAATCCACATAATTGCTAATTTTATCAAGAAAGTTAATTCCATCATCCCCATTACACCAATCAGGAAACTTTTGCACAAACTCATCCTCTCTCTCAACCATAAATTTTCAAAACAGAATCGATACACTTTATTTGAAACAAAAGGAACACAAGTTTCAAGCAGTAAGGGAGAATGATCAGAAGTAGATGATATCAAATTCGATAACTTACAATTTGAAAAAAGATTCAACCAATCCATATATGTAAAAGATCGATTGAGTTTTTCCTTTACCCAAAATGGAGTGCCCCTGCTCTTCTCCCAGGTGAACTGATAACCCTGAAGCTCAATCTCATTCAAAGAATAATCAGTAACAGCTTCACGAAGACCTTGATAACACCAATTTGGCCTCTCACTACCCCTCCTTCTCATTTGCTAATAAGAGATCATTAAAATCATCTGTAATCACCCAAGGAAAATCTGAAGTGCTGGCAAGATGCCTTAACAATTGCCAAGACTCTCTTCTCATTGTCGTTTCTAAATGCCCATAATATCATGTAAACCTTTATACTACTTGACTATGCTCATGAATCACCACATCAATGAAGTGCTCCAAATACCCCCTCAGATCACAGCTAATCGGGTTCCTCCATAAAAGAGCAAGCCCTCCACTTCTACCTCTCCTTTCCATAACAATTTTCCCTAAAAACTCAATCTAACTCGAAATTCCTCAATTCGTGCTTCATAGGAAATAGTCTCAACCAAAAAACAACACTTATGGGTGTGAACAAGCTCGCACAGGTTCTGAAAGAATTGGGGACGATCCAAACCCTAACAATTCCAAACTAAGACGATCATTATTGTTAGTGGTCCTCCTCCACAGGAACTGTCGCTTCAAGAATTTTAGAAGAAGATGCATTATCCGATAACACATAAGACACGCCCTCTAGATTCGAAACACAAATATCAACCCTAATCTCAAAATCAATAGCCATGTTATCAGCCTATACCTCATCGACAATCTGCCCCTTCCCTTCACGTCATCATTTTTTAAGTTCGCTTAACTCCAATTATTCTGCCTCAGTAACAGAAATGGTATTGTTTCCTCCCTTTTTAGTTTCCACATGACCATCACATGCCTTCCTATACATAATACCACTTTCATTACCCAACACTCCACCCAATTTAGAATTATTTCTGATTCCCTTTCCTATTATACCACTTCTACCCCTTTGATTGTTGGAATGGAATATCCATTCCCTGATTTTCTACTTCTATGAACCCTTAATTTTGCACCTCCAGAATCACCAGTTGCCTCATGACTCTCAACCAGACTTAAAGGTTTGAAAATAGAACTGGGTAAAGGGTTAGCACCCCTTGCTGCATTCGAGGTTGCCCTTGAGATTAAATTTTCAAATTACAAGGTTTATATGGAAAATTTTGCATATATGGACATATTCTCAAGGAGAAACCCATATTTTAGCACTACTAAATGTGGCTCGTCAACACAAGCCCATAGGTTCTAAGTGAGCTTAAATCGGATCTCAAACGGACCTAGAAAACCTAAAAATTGAATCAAAACAAACTGATTGAACCTTGAAAATTGGGCCCTAACACATGCATTTGTGCCCAAACGCATGCATTTGGAACCTTACGCATATGTTTCAACCCTTACACATGCGTTTTGCCACAGAAACATGTGTTTAGGCTTAGACGCACGCGTCTGAGTCCACACACACCGAACCCACTTTTCAGACTTTTATGACACGATTTTCTATAAATTCTACCCCATAGGTCACATTTTAAACAATTTTTGAGACACCGAACCTCTGCCAAATTTATTTTCAAAATGATTCATACACCAAAAACACTGCCAAACACTCTTATAAACACTGATATTCGACCTAAAACACCAATTTTTCTGTAATTCGATCAGACAATTAGCCGGTAATACACAAGCTCTACTCCGACCAATCTTTTGATAGTCCTCTCTGAACATAATGGTGACTCATTCTGATTTCATCAAACTATCAGAAAAAGCCAATTCTGAAGCCTTGAAACCCAAAGTTAAAATTGAAACGGTACAGTATTCTTTGGTTATAAATATAAACCCTTGAATCTAACTTAGGCAATTTCATCATTCAATAATCAATTTTCATTAATCAAAATATGAATTGATTAACAGCCTGGTCGGTTAATTCTTTCAAAAACTAGAATGAATTAGCTTCTGAACACACAATCAACCAAATCCACTATTTTACAGAATAACCCAACCTTTCACGATAAGGGAAAACGGCGTAGGGTTTGATTCCCATTTAAAGGGATACGCCGACAAGCCTGTTCAAAAGGCTTCAACTCCAAAATCATTTTCTTTCCTTCTTTTTTATTTATTTATTTTAGTTATGTTTATTTTCATATTGTGTTTTATATTACTCTTTGTACTCTTATTTTGGTATTTTGTAAATTAATTGGGGAATGTGTGCCTTTCTCATATCTTTCTAGACTAGAGAAAGGATCCCCTTGTGTTCCTGATTGTTTTTTATGTATTTATTCTTTATATTCACTTTTTATTTGTTTATAGGGATGTGTGCCTACCCTAGAATCCTTCGGGGCTAGAGGAAGGGCTCTTGTTTAGTTTTCTTCCATTTTATTGCTTTCTTTTCATTATGGTCATTCATATTATTATACATGTTCATGCATCATTTTGGCATGCTATATTTGTTCATGTATCATAAAAGTATGTCATGCCTACACAAAAAATCCTTTTTTACCAAAACCATATAGATTTTCTTTAAGCCAAAATTGTTTAGAATTGAAAAAAATCTATTTTCTAACTGTTTTTATCAAATCATGAATCCTTGAACCCAATTATGGCTTGAGGCCTGCCTTTTCCAAATTAAATTGGGTAAAAAGTCAGATTTTCCTAAAAATGGAGTTAAATGGTTTCTTGATCACCTTGAAAATTGATTTTTTTTGTAAAGATCGAGTTGCGACTCACATTTTCACACGTGTACCCAACTGACTCATAAAGAGTTCACCAAAGTGAGAACTACTGAAACTACGATGCCATGCACAATTTTACTCCACGCGATCCGTTTTCTCGAGCTATAAACTCGAAGACGTACTAGCAGCTCGCGGGCTTGGACGAGACCTCATAGCTGGCGACTCCACTGAGGACGTTTTAAAACTAAGTGGATTATTTATTAATAAAAATAATTTCGACTAAAAACTATATGGAATTAGGTTTCATGCATCACCTCATATGCTCCTTTACTTTTAGGAAAATCTAGATAGAAAGTAGCATCAAGTGAGCTTCCCTCCTTGGAACTACTTTGTCGATAGTGAAATTATCCAACTCCAAGGTATACCCTCCAATCCTTTCAGTTGGGATAACGAGGTTGCACGTAGCCATTGGACCTACACAAATCTCATTGATTTACATATGGTTAGGTATATTGCACCTCTAGTTGTTGGGGAACCTTTAAACTACCAAGCTCTTATGTAATGATTAGAGTTAACCTTAGGTCCCATGTATACTAAAACTTTACTTATATGCTTATCATCATGAAACCATTTTCATTCATGCGTACATGTATGCATGCATCATGCCATCATGAACTGGAACAAGGCCAAACCTTTCTTTTAAAATAAAAACCAAATATTATCCCATATTATGTCTTTGAACAAAAGTATGTCGTGGTTATACCAAATTGCTGATACCCCATTTTCTTTTATTTATCCTAAAGGTCACCATGTCTTATAACAGTGAGATTGCTGCTAACCTCAATGCTATCAATGATGTTGCTCCACCTGCCGACCTTGCTACTATACTAGTTGACTTCGTAAAATAGCAAGATGAGACTCTAAAAAAGCAAAAGGAAACCATAACCTTCATACTACAAGCCCTAGAACGGACTATCATGGGCAAAGTTCAAACAATGATGGCTTAGATTAGGGTTCAATCAGCCCATTATGCATCTATATCATCTAATTCTGGAAAATAACCAGTCATTAAAGATGTGGTTATCCTGCCTCCTCAAATTGATCATGGAGTTGCTACCCTAACTGTCTCTCTCGCGAATCCTTTCCAAAAGGGGCTCCAAGATCATCCTTTGCTAAAAAAACGTGATGGAGAAGTATAAGGAAATGTAGAAGCTCTCAAAGCTATTAAGAAAAAGGAAAATGTGATTGATGTTAAGTCCCTCAGTTCATTCTCCCGTGAAAGGCTTCCTCCCAAGTTCCAGATGCTTGTATTTGAAAAGTTTGATGACACTACTTTCCCCTCAACCCACTTGAGGATCTATGATGATGCACTTCTCTCTCTCGGCATTAAAGGCGAGCTCTTTGCTCAACTTTTTAAATAGTCGCTTGCTGGTGTGGCTTTGAACTGGTTTATGCAACTAGATGATTCTAAGAAACTGACACGGGAATCCATATGTAATGCCTTTGTAAAACAATATTCTTATAATGAAGAAATTGATGTTACAAAGAGAGATCTAGAGACTGCTAAATAGAATCCTCAAGAAACCTTCTCCTTGTTCATTATGAGGAAGAGGAAGAAAGCTTCACAAATGGTAAACAGACAAACAAAATCTGAAAAAATTAACTTAGTTGTGAAAAATTTGCTCCATATGTACCAAGACAAACAAATCACACAATACCTGCCAAATTTCAAAGCACTCATTACTACTACCTCC
>CAOJBK013688414.1:0-10409 GCA_948294925.1 Codiaeum variegatum
AGATGCTCTTGAATCCTTAATGTTTTTAAGCAATGAGAAATTTTTTTTGACAGTGTTTGAGAAGTCATGAAAATGAAGTTTTGAGGTGAAAAGAGTTTAAAAGCTACAAATATTGGTGTGGACTCTACTGTTTCTACAGAAATTTATTGAGGCCACAGGCTCAATCACGGCCGTTACTTTTTTCGGTGACTGGGTACTGAGAAACAGTTGCGAAAGTCATTATCACGCCCTTGAGTCACTGTTGTGATCCAAGCAGTGACTCCACTTAAGCCTGCCCAACCTCTAAACAGTAGCCTCCCTCAAAATCACTCCCTTTTTCATAGTCGTGACCTCTTGGGGAGCTACTGTACCACTAAAATTTTCAATATAAAAAATGAAACAGTTTTTCATGCATGTTCACCCTAACTTACCCTTTGGTTCGTACCACAAAATTTTGGCACTTTTCGTGGCTAGAATTACTTACCATTCCATGTCGATTTAAGCGTAAAATTTCTTGTAAAATCTCCAATCAAGCATATTATCTCTCTACTCATGGAAAAATAAGAAAATTAAAATTAAAACTATGAAAAGCAAAATAAAAATTTTATCGGTGGGTTGCTTCCTACCAAGCGCTTCTTTAATGTCGTCTTAGCTGGACGTTAGGTGTGGTTTTCACTCCACCTCTTGTGATTCCACAAAAACTCCGTGACAACTATATTTTTCAAAACCTAAACATGCCATATCAAGCGTACCATGGAGTTTTGTGTTTAGGTACTTTAAACATGACTCAAGAATGGCTTTGGGAAGCCATACCTTGTCTCCTTACTTGAGCTTTACCTCTTGCTTCCTTTTTCTATTCTTAGTTGCTTTCTTTTTAGCCCCAACCTTTCCCTTAAAAAGTACATATGTTTCCATTTCCTTGCCCTCCGGTATCTATTTTTCCTATTTTTGTACATAAATAACAATAACATTATCATCCAAGTTCAACCTTGCCTTTGAACTCTCATTTTAACAAGTGAAATACACAAATTGACATGTTCAGAGGTGTGTGTGTGAGCATGAATCTTTAGGAGTTGGAAGGCAATTCCCTCATCTCTAATTCTAAAGGTCATTTTACCCTCATGCACATCAATGATGGCTCATGCTGTGGCTAAGAAAGGCCTACCTAATATGAGGGAGTTACCGAAACTATCTTCAATCTCCATAACCAAAAAGTCCATAGGAAATACAAAGTCATTGACCTTGACCAACACATCTTTAGTGACCCCATTAGGGTATATAACGTATTTATCTGCTAGTTGAATGCTAAGATGTGTGGTCTTAGTCTCGCTTAGACCTAAAGCCTTAAAGACCTTATATGGCATTACACTTACGCTAGCCCTAAAGTCAGCTAATGCTTTTTTAATATTCAAATTATTAAGGATATAAGGGATAGTGAAACTCCCTAGATCCTTGAGCTTCTAGAGTAATTCTTTGAAGTTCGTAGAGCTCACCTCTGATCATTTGACTACGGACACCTCCTCCAACTTACCCTTCTTACTTAACAATTCCTTCAAAAACTTCACATACTTTGGCATTTACAAAAGAGCTTCCACCAAAGGAATATTAATGTGTAATTTCTTAAAGAGGGAAAGAAACTTACCATAATCGGGTCCGTCGCATTTTTCCAAAGCCTTGCCAGATAAGGCACTCGAGGCAGAAGTGGAGATTTAGGCCTTTAAACCTCCTTCTCTTGAACTTTCTTTTCTTCATCCACTTTATTCTCAACATTGTCCTCTTTCTTAACTTCCTTCTCAACCCTTTCCTCTACTTTAGTCATCGCCCTTGGATTCTCAATTTCTTTCAAGTTCTTCCTACTTCTAAGGGTGATGGCTTTAAGCTCTGCCCCATGGTTTACCTTCGTATTGCTAGGCAATGTACCAGATTGACTATCATTTAGCATCTTAATAATTGACCCACTTGGGTCTCATGATTTTGGAGAGATGCTTGGGTATCCCTATTGATAACATCTTACTATTGAAACCTAGCATTTATTGATTGGACAAACTTTTCCATCATCTCCTCAAGGTTGGTCTTCTTTAGAGGAGGGGCTTGTTGTTGCATGGGGGGCCTCAATTGAAAACCTGGTGAAGGAGCCCTTTGATCACCATTATCTCTCCAAGAAAAATTTGGGAGATTCCTTCACCCTTGAATATAAGTATTATAGTAGGGGTTGTTGTTTGGATTGCTCTTTTAAACACTCCCGACAAAATTGACATGTTCATGCCCCGCACTTGCACCAATCATAGCGCACTCCTGAAATGGTGGCCACCACCACAACTCTCACATATCATAAATTGCCCCCTAGAGGTACCTGCTATGAATGCATCAAGCCTTCTCGTTAATTCTTCCACTTGCACCATTAAAGATGTCATATTGTAAACTTAATGAACACCATGCGTTGTTAATCTTGGAAGGTCTCTTTGAGAGGGAAACCATTGGTAGTACAATAATGACATCTCTTCCACTAGATTTCTCAACTCCTCCGGTGTTTTGTGCATTAGTGATCCAACCTCGGCTAAAATTAGATTTTGTCTATTGTTGTATGTCAATCCATTGGTGAAACTCTCCATTTGCTGCCATAGGGAAAATCTATGATGAGAGCACTTTAACAATAAATCCTTAAATTGCTCTCACCCCTCATATAGGGATTCCCTTTCTGGTTGAGTGAAGAAATAGATCTCATTCCTTAGCTTAGCAGTCTTAGCAGAAGGAAAATATTTCTCCATGAAGGCTTCTACTAGTTGTCCCCACATGGTAAAATGGCCTGCCGGAAAAGATTTGAGCCACTTCTTCGGTTATCCCTAAGTGATAATAGGAATAATCGTAGCTTAATAGCATCCTCGGTCACACCATTCATCTTGAACGTGTCACATATCTCTACGAATTCATCAAGGTGTGTATGAGGATTCTCATGGGCTAAACCACCATACTGACAATAAATCTGAATCATTTGAATTATAGCTAGCTTGAGCTCAAAATTGTTGGCTTCTACACTCGACCTTCTAATTGGACCTCCCACATCACTGAGATCTACTTGTGCAAAATCTTGCATTATTCTTCGGATTGGAGCCACAATGTCCTAACCATTCCCATTACCAACACCTTATCTATTAACAAGTATGTCACCTGCTCTCTCTCCGATGGCATTTCTATTATTATTAATGCCATCATTACCATTATTATTATTATTTCCATTTCCTTTCACGGTGCCCTTGGTTACCTCTAAGTTTTCGACCTCAACTTCCTCCTCCTCAAGATTACCTTTGGGATTTACTAGAGGAGGTATGTTATCGGCCAAAGCTAAGTCCCATTGTTGTCATTCCCTTCTCAAAGTTCTTTCTAATTCTGGGTCATTGGGAAGTATGCCTGAGGTGTTAGCGCCAGTCATACAAGTACCTGAGATACTACACCAAGAATAACTGGAAATTAAATAAACAAGAAAATAAAAAGGTTAAATCAATAGTTTTAGTTTTATGGCTAATGTTAATTATATTAAACCACACACAATCCCCGATAACGGTGCCAAAAACTGAATGCGTTCTGACCACAACACCTGCAAGTGTGCAGGGTCGTACCAAGTAATATAACTGGTGAGTCCTGATATCATTCTCCCAAAGGATTGAGGGGATACAATTATTCAAGCACCAGCTCAATCACCTAGACTATCATCTACCTAACAATTAATTGTTTTGATTAATGACTAAAACTAAATTAAACTTAAAATTTATATTAAGTAACGTGACAATTTAACGAAAAGCTAACACAAGAATAAGATTCAAAAGAAGAAACGTCTATCTAGATTTCGAGTCATATTTAACTATACTGCATAGGTAATCAACAACTCAATGAAAATTGGAGGCAAACAATAAGTGGGTTTCCATAAACAAATAGGTTTGAATCATTCTCAAGCAAGCAAACCACTAATTCCTAAGTAAAGGTTAGGAATCTCTTCTCACAACCAACCAATTAAGAAAAGCATTAAGAACATATGACATAAACATAAACCATAGGCATCGATACTTCTATCTCTAGCAAGCATAATAGACCCAATTGATTTTAGATGTTCAACACCTAAACTTTCTATCTCTAGCAAAGGATAGGCAATAATAATCATCAACAAGTGCGCAATTGAAGATGAAAAGTGCAAACAATTTAAATCAAAATCAATACTTGAAGAAACCTTCAAACATTCATTGAGAAAAATAGTTAATTAATCCATACAGATGTCAAATACTCATCTAATCTAGGTAGACTAAAAGTATTTAGCTCACAATATCAAGATTACAGTACAAAATTGAAGAGAAAGAGAAAAGAGTTAAGAAACCCATATGGATTCTTAACATCTATATCCAAACCCTAAATACCCATGTTAAATCTTGAGTTGGATCTTGATCCTGAAGTGTAAATCCTCCTTAAATCTTATTCCTTCATGAGTTTTTCTCAGAAATGTAGCCGTTTAGGGTTTTGAACTAAGAAACTTTAAAACTATCAAAAAGTCCCCAAATTTCTCTATTGTCTGCTATTTATATTACTAGATTCTGCGTGGTCACGACTGTGACTCAGGATGTGACAAAGCTCCTATTGTTGCTTCCTTAATATAATAGCCAAATGGGACATCACAGCCTCTAGTCACAGTCATGACTCAGGTCGTGACCAGACAAACAACTATTGTGTCAAATCTTGCCTTGTCCTCCATGGTACACCTACATCCTTAGCAGTCACGGGCTCTGATCATGTGCATGACTCCGGATGTGACTACTCTTGATGCCTTGTTCCAGCTTGTTTTTGCTCCATTTGTGCACCAAATTAGATGTTTTCACTTCGCTTAGCTCTGAATTGATATTTTGACCTAAAAAAGCTTAAAAACACAAAAGCAAGCACATCAAATGCAATTTGAACCAGATAATGAACAAGAAATGAAGCAAAAATTTTTTATATTTGGCCAATATCAATATTTGAAGCCCTATCTGGAGTGTTACTTGTCCACATGGTCAGCAAGAAAGGAATCAAGATCGACTCTTCAAAATCTAAAGCGATAATCGATATGCCACCTCTTTAAACTGAAAAGGAGATAAAGGGGGTTCCTAGGTTGCCTCCAATACATCAGTTAGTTCATCAACCAATTAGCAGATACTTGTGGTCCCATCTTTAACTTGCTAAAGAAGAATTCCTCTAACTAGTGGAATGAGGAATGTCAACAAGATTTTGAACAAATCAAGCAATACATCCTGAATCGACCATTTCTGTATCCTCCAAGGCTTAGCAAATCTTTGCTACTCTACCTAACTATCATTGATGAATCCATAGATGCCATACTAGCACAAAATGCTTCAGACTCTCATAAGGAAAATGCCATCTATTATTTTTTTTCAAGAGAATGCTGATACACGACTCAAATACAGTTACATTGAAAAGCTTTACCTAGCTATGATATGAGTATGCCACAAACTAAGGCATTATCTAGGGTTATACATCACATATGTCCTCACTTATTAAAGTTTACTCAAGAATCTCATGGAACAACCAGTCCTTGATAGCAAGATGGCTAGATGGGTGGCAGTCCTAGGAGCCTATGAACTCAAATATGTATAAAGGAAAGCCATTAAGGGTAGTGACATTGCTAACCAATTGGCCACTGCCCCAACAGATGGTCATTGGAAAGAACTTGAGTTTCCCAATGAAGACATCTTATTACTCCAAAATGAAGTATGAAAACTATTCTTTGACGGAGTAGCCAACAAAAAAGCATATAGTGCCGGGATGGTGTTCCTCATACCTACTGATGAGAGCTTACCTCTGACAATTAAACTAGATTTTGAGGTAACAAATAATGAAGCTCAATATGAAGCGTGTGTCTCTGGATTGGAATCAACGTTACAAATCGACATCAAGAACTTGGAAGTTTACGGAGACTCTAACCTTATAGTTTCCCAAGCCTTAGGAAAATGTAAAATCAAAGCGTAGTGGTTGATTCCTTACCATGAGCAACTCAAATAGTTGATATCAATCTTTGATGCTTTATCCTTCCACTACTTGCCAAGAACACAAAATATATTTGTCGACGCACTAGCAACTTTTCCATCCATGATAGAAATAAGTGATGGGTTCCTTATCTGTCCTATTTCAATAAGTATCAAACACAAGGCAAGCTTTCAATCCCATATTTTGAATATTTAAGAAGATGAAGGGAAGCTTTGGTATTGGAATATCTACATCTACCTTGCAAAAAATGAATATCTTGAAAATGCCTCCAAGTTAGAAATGAGAATCATAAGGCAACTGGCAAGTGGATATATCACAAGGGGTGACATTCTCTACAAAAAGACCTAAAGTGGAATCCATTTAAGATGCATCTCCAAAAAAGAGGCCAATAAAAATATTAAGGAAGTCTATGGAATGACAGATGGCACCCATATGAATGGATTGACCCTATCCTGTAAGATTATGAATCAAGGCTAGTTCTGGCTAACCATGAATGGAGACTATGCATAGTTTGCCCAGAGGTGTCCTAAATAAATATGCTAAACTTTAAAAGCTTTCATCTTCTCCACTTAACTCGGTCACAACTCCTTGGCCCTTCGCTATTTGGGGCATTGATGTCAATGGTAAGATCTCACCAAAATCATCAATTGGCCATGAATATATCCTAGTGGCTATTGATTACTTCACCAAGTGGGCTATAAATACACCTTACCAAGTCTTGGACTAAAAAAGAAGGTGGCTTAGTTCATCAAAATGAACATCATCGCAAGGTATGGAGTCCCACACGAGATCATTTCGGATAATGGTTCCCATTTTCAGAAAGAAGTGGTCATTATCCTAAAGAAAGAAAAGATAGAACATCACGAGTCTTATCCTTATAGACCTTAGACTAATGGAGTAGTTGAGGTTGCCAACAAGGCCTTGAAAAACATGTTTCAGAAAATGATCTGTAACCATAATAGTTGGCATGTACACTTGCCAAATGCTCTCCCAGGGTACTGAACCATATATAAATCAACTATAAAAACCATACTTTACACACTAGTGTATGGAATGGAAGAAGTCCTCCCCATAAAATTAGAAAATGGCAAGGGCTCTCCAAAAAGCTCAAATCTTTAAACTTGAATAGCAATAGGCCTATGATGACCAACTTAACATGGTCGATATGAAAAGTTTAAGAGCACTTCTCCATACTCAAAATTAACAAATAAGGCTTGAAAGGCATTTCAATAAAAGGCTTCGGGGTCATCATCTTCAGGAAGGTGATCTAGTCCTAAAAGAAATCAAACAAGTCACATAATACCCTCGAGGGAAATTCAAGCCTCCTTGGAGCTAGCCTTATATCATAAAAAAGATAATGATCGGTGGAGGTAACATCCTAATGGACATCGATGGTAATGAGTTTAGTCATTCGACCAACCTCGATCAACTCAAGAAAACTTCATCTATTACTTTTATTGCATGCATTCAGGCATTACATTTCTGTAACAAGAATTATGTGGACCTGATTCTCCAAAAGTTGTCATGAATTTCTCTCATTCAAAATCTATTGTAGATACATAGGTCCAAAGCATTTTAAAAAATCAAATTTTCATCTCATTTAGGCTCTTTAACATTACATTCAAGAGTTAAAATAAATAAACAAATTTGAAAAAAGAATGAAATCGACTAGGCAAAAAACCGAAGTGGACAGCTTAGGCAAAATTTAAGGTACAACCTAATAGACTAAAAACCAAAAGGGGTGGTCTAGGCAACAATTAAGGCAACTCTTTATGTTGAAAACTCGAAAAGGAATCTTATGAAAAAAATAAGAGCTTAATAAAAATAAAAGAGTTTTATAGAGGTCTTATTCATATTTTAGAACGTCCAAAACAAGATACTTGAGACAATCTTAGTCTTTAATCCTAATCTAGACACATACTTTGTCTTCAATCTCGGTCAAAAGAGCATATCACTCTACCTTGTCCTTTCACCAATAGGCTTTAATCCATCACTAGATATACTCTAGAAGCTTACTATAGTAATCTCCAGGAATCACCATCGCCCATGTGAAATCACAAATCCATCACTTGATAATAGATCTAGTCACTTTAGCATTCACAATAGTTACTTCAACAAGTGGGCCATCTGGGGGACACATCCTAATCAAGTCCCATTTGATGAAAAACTCAAGTAGCTTGATACCAAGTAACCTCTTTGAAACTAAGAAGATACACATGCTTATACCCTTAACTCCTTGCCATTAACTGTTTAATGGTATACCAGTCAGGCCTCCAGAGCAGATCGGAAGAACTCAAGTCCATCAACCAACTAATCAATTCCCTCTCAGTAGGGTGGCTGATAACAATCATCCTAGTCCAATACCAGGATAACAGATAATCTCTTGACCTAAGGAGAGAACTTGGAATGATCTTGAGATCATCTTTTAACCAAAATTTGAAAAGAGAAATGGCAGTCAGGAATAGCCTTATACATGCTAAAATAGACAAGCAAAGAAAAAGTCTAAAGTACATGGAGCAAAATCGGACTAATAGTCCAAGGTCCTTTTGTACTGCAATGGCCTTCAAGACACGGTAGCATCTCAGCTAAAATTAAGCTAATAATTGACTTTTCCTCACCCATCTGGTATCAGATCAACCACTTTCATAGCACTCCATCCAACTGGGCCCATAAAGATATAGCCCACAATCAAACCAAAACCAAAATCCTATAGTCTCATAGCTAACTAGAAAAGGTCTTTTGAGTCTTCCCAAAACATGTCGGCCAAAACAGGCAGGTACACAAAATCATCCCTCACCATACCTAAAGCAAACTCAGTGCTCAAATCCAAAAGTCATGCAAAAGATCTAAAATAACCTTCCTTTTTAATTGGAATAGCTAGGTTAGCCTTGGGGACTCGTACCGAGCAAAGCAGAAAACTCCTCAAAGGTTGGGCACATCTCGTCCATACATACTCTAAATCGGAACACATGATCGACAAGATCCAAAAATCCAATACAGGCATTCAAAAATTCTCAGCTTATCTTAATACCCCCATGTGTCGGTAGAGAGCTCATGCCATACTTTCCGAGGATGATCCTACACACTTGGTCTAATATGCACCAACCATGCATCAAATAACTGAAGTAAGGTTCCATCGCGTGAGGCAAAGACAAAATAAAATTGGATTTTCTATTCAAAAATAACTTTTGGCAATTTTCTAAATAAAAAAATTATTTTCGTACTGAAATATATAATGGCATGGAAATCGAGGCAAAAAATGGAGTTCAGAAGGCAGAGCGCTCGAGCCAGGAAACTAACCACGCACAAGAGCCTAAAGTGTTTAGGCCCAAATGTATGTGTTTGGTGCCTTAAGTATGTGTTAAGTGCCTCATGCATGCATTTGAGGCAAAACACATGTATTTGGGCACACAGGCATAGCTAGCCTATACGTTGACCCGAAGTAGGGACCTACAAAAATAAGCAGAAGTCAGAAATTTTTAATAGAGGAGATAAAATATTCAATGGCTTACCATCGGGGGAAGTCATGACAAGTCAAAATGAGGCATGCCCGGGAGATATTCGTATCCCACATAATGGAATCTGGTCACACTGGTCGCTTCAGTGTAGGAAACATGATCACTAAAGCCTAGAAGGGGCGCCCAAGTCTACTCGAATTGGCAGGCATATCTGACGTGAAAGCACCCATCCCCGAGCAAACTGAACTCATACTAGGCATGGTCTGAGGAGCAGAATGACCAACCTGACCACGAGACCTATACCTTGGAGCAGCAATAGTAGTCACTACTAGAACCTAACCTAGTATGGCAAACAAGTAGCAATTAAATGTGGATAGGAGGCATCACAGATCAGAGAGTCCTACCACAACCTCCTAACCCTTCAGTAGTCCTCAAAAGGCTGAGGCATGCACTCTCTCATGAGCATAAAGGGACCAGCCATTATAATCCTATCTTTCCAGATATAACTTCATGAGCCTAGAAGAACTCAAGAGGATCTGCTTCTCAGTGAGAATGATGCCAAGAGCATCAAGGTTCATATCCCCAAAAGCTCTATAATCAAAGGGTGTCCAAATGACCTGAAATGGCAGAACAAGAATCAGAAATCCATAAAAGGAAAAGAGTAAAGTTGATTAGAGAATACCTCAGTCATCGTGGCTAGAATGTCTTTATAATCTAAAAAAGAGAAGTTAGCTTGAGGAACCACCCAGGACTCCTTGTACCACATCCTCCCCATCGAGAGCACAATGTTCCTAATAATGCTGAGGGTAAGAGCTGGGATGTGTGAAAAAGCCCAAAGCTGCAAAACAATAGATTTAATAGAGCATGAAAAGCAAAGCATAAAAAATAGATCAAGAAAGGGAAATACTGACCTCCCAGGTAATAACAGTCGCATGGATACCTATACCA
>CAOJBK013688803.1:0-15319 GCA_948294925.1 Codiaeum variegatum
AGGTGAAATTTATCTAATGTATTGGTGGGTGCAGTTTGCCACTGCTCACATACTTCTGCTAGCCACGCGGGGGTATATGGCATCTGGTGGCTGTACTCAGTGACATATTGAGATAAATGTTCTCCAAGAAATAATTCATTAGCTTGGGTAAACAAGTAAGGATCCTATGACTTCTAGTTCTCATCGATATGAAATCCTTGTCCAAAGTAGAAAAGGATTCACTAGAAAGATTTTTTTAGTAGGAATCGTAAATACAGAGGACTAGAACTTAGAGGTACTTATATGATCGAAGCATATAGAGTTTGATGATTCCATGACTCTATCTAAGATCGAGAATCCATAATGAAGGGACTTGAGTGCATGGTAACTATATCCTTTGGTCCATGCTTATATGTTCATTGACTTGGTTGTCAATATTCATTCCTATTTAGGTAGTCGCGATATGCCATGCTAGACGTCACTCATGACTTACGAGACTATGTATTAGATGGGATTCTATACATAGATATAGAGAAAGAGTTTTTCTATCTCATTGATATTTAGGACATGAACCTAGTGATTCACACACCGTAAAGTATTAAGCAAGCATTGTGTAAAGATATTATAATTAATGTCAAATTGAAATGTTCAATTAACTATTAATTATAATTGATTTGAACTTGTGATTAAATTCACAAAGATGCTAGCATATCTTGAAGTCCATTTCAAAGGAGTTTATTTCAATTTAGTCCTTTTGTATGAGATACAAAACTTGAAGGATTAAATTGAAATTTAGACTAACTCATTAAGCAATGGGATTAGTTATGTGATAACTAATGAAGTAGAATTTTTTCATTAATATGAATGATGATCACAACTAACTCTCCACTTAGTCTTTTTCATGACATGTGTTTTCATGCAAATCACCAAGTTATGACAAGTGCCTTGCTTAGTGGAAGTGATTAGTGACTCATATAAATTAGTGGAATTGATCTTCATATAAAAGGCAAACTTTTTTGCCTAAGCAAAAGGTGTGAAGAGAAGAAATTTTCCAAAACTTGAGGTTTAGAACTTTTAAGTGTTCAAAGGGTTTCTAACTTAGAATTTTACCTTTGCTAAGGAAGTCCGAAGATTGAACACACTCACTTGTTCCTTAACTTGGAATTGAAACTTGAACCTAAGCTAAAGGACAACCTAAGGAGTTCAAGGATCAAGTCTTGCATCAAAGTGAAAGAGACCTCAAGCTTGGTGTGAGATAACTAGAGGCTTTACATTTAAAGAGCTCAACAAAGAACAGGAGAAAGGTGTTTTATACATTTCTTTTGCATGCTTTGTGTCTTTGTGTTTTGCACAAAATGGTTAGATCAAGTTGATGGGTTTTTAATGTGGTCCTAATGTTCAAATGTTTTATCAAAGAGTTTGATACATGCATATGAACCAATATGTTAAAATTGTTTTAATAATGTTTTGTAATGTTCAAATGGTTTTCAAAGAGTTTGAAACATGCATATGAACATATTTGTTTAAAGAGTTTAAACAAAAGGTTTTAACTTTGAAAAATTTTTAAATGACAGTTTTTCCAGCTTCTGTTGCACTACTCACATTTCCCTTCAATACAGTCTCACCATATTGTTTATGTAGGAAGCAGTATCTTGAGCTTTGCTTTGCTTCTGAGCCTTCTCAACCTTAAGAAAGTGCTTCTTTTGCTTCTGTGGAGGGACCATGGAGTTTCAAGAATAGGACATAAGAGAGAGAGAGAGAGAGAGAGAGAGAGAGAGAGAGAGAGAGAGAGATGAAGAAAGCAAGGAAAAGAGCAGAAGAATGATGAAAACATAGAACAAAGAGCAGAAATGCAGAAAGTTGAAATGAAAGAACATGACATGCTTTTATAGGCACCCAAAAGGCATTAAAGTCCAAAGATGAAATGACATTTGGTGACAACTGGTAGCCAGTAACTGCTCCAAGAATTGGCAGCAATAAAGGTGCCATTACCTAAAAAACTAGAACGGTCTCTTCCAGATCAGTGAAGGGTCACGTCTTTCAATTCATAAGTGGCACGAGCCTCTTGAAATCCTTCTATTTGAAATTCAAAATTCAAAATTGCCCGCGCGAACAAAGGGCGTTCTCTACCGGGCTCGGCAAACATTCTTCAAGCACTCTTTGAGCTGTGAGCTTTCAAGTGCTAACACTGAAGGAGGACTACTGATACGACCTTGCATCAGTATGGTTCGATTCCGACTAGGGGTTCGGGACCCTGCACTAATATGGTTCGATGCCAACTAAGGGGTTTAGGATTAGACCGAGTTAGTTACTCATTTCCTGAACCCTCCGAATTTTCAGAGATCTAGACCAATAGCCTTCGGGGTTCAGATGCCTGGCTGACAGACTGACCACATAAGTCAGTAGCCCTTCGGTCATGTCACAGTCACATCAAGATACATGCAGACTACGCAAAGCAGACACGTGTCCTAGTTTCAAGGGCTCAAATAGACACGTGTCCCAGCTATAGGGACTCAGCCCTATAAATACCTCTCAAAACGCCTCATTCTAGTACAAATTTGCACACTCACTAAGAGCCGCACACTCACTAAGAGCCACACACTCCATTTCTGAGAGATTTCTCACAACTCCTCTACAGTAACTGACTTGACCGTCAGAGAGTTTACGCCGGCCACCCTTGACTATTTCTCTGTCTTTGCAGATTTATTTAACCTAACAGGAGGAGTTATGTTAAGAGTGGAACCACTCCACACATCAATGATTAAGAACTTATTTTTCTTAAATGACTATGACATTATGCCAAGTTAACATCATTAATTCCATTCTAATTTTTATTTTTCAATGATTATGAGCTATAGTAAAAAAAATGAATCAATAAATATGATTGGATTAATGATATTCTAGATTGAGGATTTTTTTTTTATTTTTGTACTAATTAAAATTAATACCGTAATAACTAATTATTTTTTGAGAATAATTAAAATCAATTATTAAAACATCCTACGGTGGAACTTCATATTAAAAGAATATCTCAATGGATATCAATTATCTGTGCAATGAACATACTACATTATTATGGATACCATACTTCAATGTCTAAAAAAGCAAATCACATGAAGCAAATTGACTAAAACAGTTGCTTTAGGAAAGGTCATATATGTAAGTCTTTTTAATCAGAAACTAATACTCCCCCGTCCCAAAAAAAATATTATTTATGTCATTTTAACTAAAATTAAGAAATTATATATATTATAATTAATTTTATATATAATTTTTTAATCCTTATTATTAATAGTCAATAAAAATGTAGAATCAACTGATAGTAAAATTTAGAATGTTTTTTTAAACAGATTAATTAATGGGGAAAGTACAAAAAAGTGTTGTGTAGTTTAACGCGTTTGCATTTTAGGATTTATGGAATTTTTCGTGACAATCTAGAGTAAGTGGTTCAACTTGCTAGCAAAATAAGGTTCTCGTACATTTTTCATCCGACGTGGCGTACACGTGTTAGGTGAAAATGATGCCACGTAGGATGAAAAATGGGTAAAAACCTTATTTTGCTAACAAATTGAACCACAGATCCTAAATTGTCACAAAAATTTCACAGACCCTAAATTGCAAACGTGTTAAACCAGAAGGCCCTTTTTGTACTTGTTGTAATTATTCTAATATAAAAATAATTATTAAATGTAAAGTTCTCTTCTTTTAAAATAGTACTTTTTTATAATAGTCATATATATTCACTTAAAAGTTGTATTACTTCATATAAGAGTTGCATCTTTTCATATCAAAAATTGTGTTGATTCAAATAGTTGCAACTTTTGATAATTTCTTCTATAAATATATGGAGTCTAAGTCATTTTTTATTCATTGAAAATTTACTATACTACTTGTCGTTTCATATTTTCCCAAAAATAAATTTCAAGAGATCAACTTTCTAAATTCTCATATTCCTATTTTGAAGTTTTTTTATCATTTGCTTGGTACAAAACTTCCCAAGGCTAGTCATACCCACTAAGGCTATTTGTGTTCATCCCATAGCAATATCAAGAAGGAGAGGGAGCGAGAGCAAATATTGCTTTTAGGAAAGCAAATTTAAGCATTTCAAGCCTTTTATCTAATTCTAATTTATTTGTGTTTTAGCCTTTAATTTATACACAAGTTTTATAATATTTTATTCTTGGTTCATTTATCTTTATCTCTATAATTTTCTAACAATCCAAAAGCGATATTTTCCCACACTAAACACAAATTAAACACAATGGAGTACTCAAACACTATCAAACTTATGAACCAAGATTTTATTTGCCTTGATCATTTTGACGGAACCAATTTTACAAGATGGAAAGACAAGTTGATTTTCATGCTTACTGTCTTAAAAGTTTACTATGTTATTGACCCAAACCTTCCTTCCATTTCTTCTCCAATTGATAATGATTGTGAAATGGTAATAAACCTAAGAAAGAAAAGAGAAGAAGATGAAATTGTATGTAGAGGCCACATTCTCCATGCTTTGTCTGATCGCCTATATGATCTTTACACAAATGAAAAATCTGCCTTAGCAATTTGGAATGCCCTGAATTTCAAGTATAGAGCCGAGAAGGCAGGTACAAAAAGTTCATCATCTCTAAATATTTTGAGTATAAATTTAATGATGATATGCCTAATTTATCTCAAGTACATGAATTGCAAGTCATTGTGGATCAATTAAAAGCAGCGGAGATTGAACTTCCTAAACCTTTTCAAGTAGGAGCAATAGTTGCAAAATTGCTTCCATCTTGGAAGGGCTATAGGAAAAAGATTATCCACGACTCCAAAGAATAAACTTTAGAAGATATTCAAAAGTACCTTCGGATCGAGGAGGAGACGAGGGTGAGAGATATGAATGAAAATTCTTATGATGGCAATAATAAGGCCAATACTATGAGCAAACCCTTCATTAATTTTAATAAAAGAAAAAATGGAAAAGGAAATTCTTTAGGTCCGAAAAAGGATCATGGAAAATTCAAGAATTAAAAAAATGGAGGTTGTTTTGTGTGTGGAAAATCGGGGCATTATGCAATAGAATGCTGATTTAAAAAGATAAAAAAAATCAAAGGTTAATTCCTTGAATGAAAGTGACGATGTTGTTGCTACTGTGAGTGAAATTAATGCTATTCTAGGAAAGATAGTTGGTTGGTGGTATGATACATGTGCAACAGTCCATGTGTGTTATGATAGATCCCTTTTTAAGACCTATCAACAAGTTGGTGATGGACAAGAAATACAAATGGGAAATGAGAACAGGTCTAAAGTGTTTGGCAAAGGCAATGTGGAACTTGTCTTCACTTCTGGCAAGAAAGTGACTCTCACTAATGTCTTACATGTTCCAAATATGAATAGGAACCTTATTAGTGGGGATCTTTTAGGTAAACCAGGAATTAAATCTGTATATGAATCTGGAAAATTAATCTCGTCCTTAATGGGTAATTTTATTGGTAAAAGTTATTCTTGTGATTGAATGGTTAAACTTTCAATTATATACAATGATTCTATTAATAATAATAATTTTGATTTTGTTTATATGATTGACTCAATTTCTTTATGGCATAATATACATGCACATATAGGTTTAAGTACCATGAAAAGAATGGTTGAAAATGGTTTGATATCTTGCAATGTAAATGACTTTAAGAAATGTGAATTATGTGTTAAGTCTAAAATGATTAAGAAGCCATTTGATAGTGTTGAAAGAAACACTAGGTTATTAGAGTTAGTACATTATGATATTTTTGAATTGAATGGTATGCTTACTTGAGGCGGTAATAGATATTTTATAACATTTATTGATGATAGTTCTAGATACAATTATGTATATTTAATAAAACATAAAAATGAAGATTTAGTGTATTCAAGAATTATAAGGCTAAAGTTAAAATCAATTATGAAAGAAAATTAAAATATTAAGAAGTGATAGAGGAGGTGAATACTTTCCTAATGATTTTAATGCAATTTGTGAAGAAAATGGCATAATAAATGAATGTACTGCTCCATGTACACCAGAACAAAATGAATTAGCTGAAAGGCGTAATAGAACTTAATTAGAAATGATCAATGCTATGTTATTGCATGTTGAATTACCTTTTAATTTATGGGGTGAACCTTTACTTGCTTCTTGTCATATACTTAATAGAATTCCTATGAAAAAGAATCAAGTGTCTCCATATGAGTTATGAAGTGGATGAAACCTAACGTAGGATATTTTAAAGTGTGGGGGTGTCTTGTATATTGCAAGAATAGTGACCCAAAGAGGACCAAGTTAGGTCCTAGAGCACTCAAATGTGTTTTTGTAGGATATGCATCTCATAGTAAAGCATATCAGCTCTTAAATTTAGAGTCAAATGTCATTATTGAATCTAGAGATGTTGAATTTTTTGAACACTTATTAATCAAAGAAAATAAGAGTCAAAATTTACCTAGTGGTAAAGCACTAAGAGAGCCATCTCAAGAAATTATTGAGCAACATAGTTCATAAAAGATTGGCCAACAATCTAATGAACTAAGAAAAAGCAAAAGGGAATGAAAGGCTAAATCTTTGAGACCATATGAGATTGATTCTCAATGTATTTCTTTTTACCTTGTAAAAGGTAATAGAGATGAAGTAGTGAGAACGATCCCTATAGTTCTTCAAGTGAAAGATGACCAAAGACATTTAAAGAGGCTATGGCTTCTAGAGACGCAGCCTTTTGAAAAGATACTATTAGTGATTAAATGAATTTTATAATGTCAAACCACACTTGGGATCTTGTTGATTTACCTCCTGACTCTAAGCCTATTGGATGTAAATTGGTGTTTTGTAGAAAGTACCATACTGATGGTACTTTGCACACCTATAAGAGAAGGTTACTAGCTAAAGGCTTTCGATAAAAACAAGGCATTGATTATTTTGAAACATATGCACCAATAGTAAGAATAACTTCAATTTGGATTATGTTTTATTTAGCTTCAATTTATGACTTATATGTTTATCAAATGGATGTCAAAACAACATTCCTTAATGGCGATCTCAATGAAGAGGTCTATATGGAACAACTAGAAGGGTTTGTTATGCCTGGAAATGAACATAAAGTTTGTAAATTAGTTAAGTCTTTATATGGTTTAAAATAAGCACCCAAATAATGGCATGGAAAATTTAACAAAGTAATTTTAACCTATGGTTTTAAACATAATGTAACTGATAAATGTGTTTATATTAGAAATTGTGATGATTATGTTGTGTTAATTTGCTTGTATGTTAATGACATGTTGATTTTGAGTAATCATATGGAAGGACTTTTGGAAATGAAGAGGTTTCTATCTTCCATATTTATGATGAAGGATCTTGTACAAGTGGATATCATACTTGGTATCAAGGTAAAAAGAAATAATGGGGAATATGTATTGAGTCAATCTCATTACATTGAAAAAGTGTTGGAGAAATTCAGCCACTTAAAATTTAAAAAAGCAAATACTCCACTTGATCCAAGTATCAAGTTAATTAAAAATGATTCAAGAGCAATAGCACAACTAGAGTATGCTAGTTATATTGGAAGTCTTATGTATGCAATGCAATGCACAAGACCAGGCATAGCTTTTGCAGTTAGTAAACTTAGCAGATTTACCAGTAATCCAAGTGCTGAACACTAGAAGGCTATTGGAAGAGTTCTTGGATACCTTAAAAGGACCAAGAATTTAGGCCTACAATACTCAAAATTTCCAATAATATTAGAAGGATGCACTGATGCTAGCTAGATATCGAGTTTGGGTGATAGTAAATCTACTACAGGTTAGGTGTTTACATTAGGAGGAGGTGCAATCTCTTGAAAATCCAAGAAATAAACTTGTATAGTAATAAAGGTTGATCAGGCCTAGAATGTTGTAGGATAGATGGATTGAAAAGATTCTCATTTATTTGTTCGAAGGCTCTTTGGCACTCCTCGTTCCACTGTTTAGGAGAGTTCTTTTTGAGAAGATTGAATATTGGACCATAGGTGTCAGCCAGTTGATGGATGAATCGACTGATGTATTGTAGGTGGCCTAGGAAGCCCTTATCTCCTTTTCAATTTTAGGAGGTGGCATGTCTAGAATGGCTTTAGACTTGGATGCATCCACTTCAATTCACTTCTTGCTTACCATGTACCTAAGGAACACTCTAGATGAGGCTCTAAATATGCATTTGTTATGGTTTAATTTCATATTGTACTATCAAAGTCTAAGGAAGAAATTCTTCAGCGTTTGTAGGTTTAATTTAGGGGTAACACCATTGACAACCATATCTTCAATGTATACTTCCACTTCTGTGTGCATTAAGTCATGGAAAATTGTAGTGGCCATTCTTTGATAGGTGGCTCCAACATTCTTTAATCAGAAGGGCATTACTCTGTAGCAGTAGGTACCTAATTTAGTGATGAAGAAAGTCTTCTCCTTGTGGTTAAGAAAACCATCTCTGAGCTGGCTAGTGTGTCGACCAAGAGGTCTATATGGGATAATGGGAAGTCATCTTTAGGACATGTCTTGTTCAGATCTCATTAGTCCACACACATTTTAACTTTGTTGTCCTTCTTCGGTACTGGGACAATATTTGCCAACCAAGACAAGTAGTGGATGGTCTCGATGAAGTTGTGTGAACACTGTTTTGCCACTTCTTCCTTGATCTGAATGGAACATGATAGTTTCATGAATCTGAGCTTCTTTTTGATAGGCTTGAAATCCAAATATGTTAGAATTTTATGGATGGTGATGCTTGAAGAGAGTCTATCCATGTCACTAGGCTTCCAGGCAATCTTTAAACCTTTCGATTATAGATTCAGTGTTTTGTTTATTTGAGCATGTAGGTGCAATGTACATGTTTTTAGGCATGTCATGAGTGCCAGTGTTTATGGGCTCGTTAACTACATTATTTATTTCGTTAATTATTTTATTTTATTTTTGAGTCAAGTCAGATTCATCAGTTGGAACATTAAAACAAAATAGAGAGACAAACTCGTAACAAGAAAATTTGGAAGTTTTATTGATAAAAATAGGAGAAAGGTCCACAGTTACATCGTATTCATAGTTAAAACTCCTATTACATCACTATCAAACTCAGAAGAAGAAGAGGAGGACTCAGTACTAGATTCAAACTCAATGTCACTTTTAGATTTAGACTAAACTACTTTAAGTGGGTTGTTATCATAACACTTATTTTTCAGCTTTCCCTTGGCAAGGTTGATCAAAGTGGAGAGGTTAGATTTCTCCCCTTTGTTAGTGAGAACAACTATGTCACCAAAGAGGCTTACTTCGATGTTCTCCTTATAGTCATTGTTCAGGAAATATATAGGCTGACAATTTTCAGCGGTCAATTTTACATTAGAAAACAGTTAGAATCCAGGCATTCTGATATCATTCATAGGGCAGACCATTGTTTAAGGAAAGCATTGTAAGGAATTATCTCCCCCTCTTTGACAAAATAGCAATTGAGAGTTTTGAAATATAGCCTTAGGGGATAGTCAGGTTCACCCCCTTTTCGAGCGATCAAGGAACTCTCTCTTGCCTATGTTTTTACTTCTTCAATTTCGTCATTGGTGGGTTTGTAACCCTAGCCAAATTGTGGAATAGACAGTGTGTACTCATCAAAAGAGTTAATACCTTGTTGGTTCTTGAGAAGTCCCATGCTAAGGAAATAGGCCATGTGTTTAAGGATGTTTCCCACCATTGGGTTACAAAAGGGATCAAAGTTTTGGATGACCATTTCCTTCTCATTACCAGCAATCTCAATGAATTGCATAAAGGAGAAACCGGATAAAGGATATGCTGACAACTCAGGCTGAATCTCTAGAATTAGAACTATGTTTAGAACTTTAGATTTACCAAACGTTTTAGCTTTAATGGTAACAACACCATTTTTCTAGGGGAACTTGACCCTCTAGTGTAGAGTGGAAGGTATGGCCTTAGCCTGATGTATCCAAGGTCTCCCAAGAAGCAGGTTGAAGTAGGAGGGTACATCGATGACCTGAAAAGGGATTTTAAAGGTAGTTGGGCCCATAGTGATGATTAGTTTTTCCACTCTAAGAACTTCCCTTTTGGAATTATAATATGACCATACAATTTGATCTGATAGGGTGAAATCAGTGGTAGTTAATCCCAGGCAGCTAACAACCTTTAGCAGGCAAACATTGAGGGCGAACCCATTATCTGTTAGAGTCATGGGAATTGTCTTTTCTCTAGTGATCACAGTGATATACAGGGCATCATTATGTGGTCGCCCATATGGCATCTCATTGTCAAAGAATAAGATGGAGGTTCCCTTTGTAGAGCTGGTGATTATTGCAACTAAAGTTTTGGGAGTGATGTCTGACACTAGCTCAGTGCCTTGTAAAGAGCTTGGTGATGAGGATAAAAAGATACAAGTAGATTCCATATGGAAATGTTGTCCTAAGTCTTTTTAAGTTGCTTGAGTATGGGATCCTCTTCAGGTTTAGAAATCCCTTTTATTCTGAGGCACATGCCGATTTGCTGGTATAGAAGTAGTAGGTGCCTGAGTTATTCTGGCACTTCTAGTAATGGCCTCAATTTCATCTCCCAGGTGTCTTAGGTCGATGATAACACAACCGTAGTCATTGTGGACTGACTTCACTAAGGAGGCTTGGCCAGTTGGAAGTAAGCAATTTGGGGAGGGTAACCTCTCTAAGAAAGATTGGCCATCTCTGATGTGCTAATAATTGCTTAGTGGCAGGGCATCGGTGATGAGGCATGTTGAATCCCCTTCCTTAAATTCATTCAGAATTGCTTTGACATTGTGTTCTGAGAGGGGGTTGGTGCCAACATTCACAGTAGGTAAAAGAAGATCTTTGGCATCGATGAGATCTTGAATTTTATGATGAAGGGTTTTGCAATCATCAGTCTTGTGGCCTGACCCTTAGTGGTAATCACACCTTTCATTCATGTTAAAATTCTTCAGCAATAGGTTTGGAATGGGTTGGGTTCCAATCCAATATTTGGAAGGTGCCCATTTCAAGACATTATTTTAAGAGATAACTTAGTGTTAATCCCCTTAAGTTGGTGAATTCTCTTCTTTGAATCTAAAGATATTTGCAAGATGAGATAGCATTAACCCCTCCCTCTTTCTAAGTGTTATTGGTTTTGTTAAACTGAGAGGATGAGCTATGAGTTTCATCCTTGATGAGGCCAGATTCAACTACATTTTCCAGTCGGGTGCCAACATTCTCAATGGCCTTAAAATCAGGTAGGTATTGTGTTATGGCATAAAATTCTTAACAATGATGTCAATTTTCTCAGATTCAGATGGGCTATTTACCATCTGGGAGGCTTTCTTCCTCCATTGAGTAATAAAAGCAGAGAAAGTCTCTTTTGGTAATTGCTTAGATGTTTCAAGATCATGTTTCTTAACATCAATCTCCTAATTATAAGAATATTATTTTACAAACTCGGTACATATAGACTCCTAGGTTAGTTTCTTGAATTCGTCTAATTGGATTAACTAGCTTAGAGCCACAACAGTGAGTGACTGCTAAAAGAGCTGAGCAAGGACCTAGCCTTCTACTCCTAAAGGGCAGAGTGTCCCGTCATAAATTCTCAGATGGGTGTCGGGGTAGGTAGTGTCGTCTAGCTTCTCGAAGCTTGGCATCTGGAACTTAGGTGGTAGCCTTACATTGGGGAAAAGACTCAGGGTCTGCACATCCATGACATTTTCTTTCTTTTTCAAGGCCTTCAAGGTCTTATCCATCTCCTTGTACTTTTTAGCCATAGTTTTAAGGAGTGGATGATCTTCAACCCCCTTCAAGAAAGGATCCACAGTAAGGGTAGTTGGGGTGATGTTTCCATGGCTAGATTATGGATTCAGGATAAATGAATTCATTAACTAAAACCTCTTTGCCAGGATTGGAAGAGGTCGAAACATGATTGGTGGGCTGGATCCCAACTTGAGTCAGCATGGCTTGCACTTTACCTAGGATAGTTTGTTCTTGGGCTTACATCATAGCCGAGAGAGTCTCTTGTTTTTAGGGCCTTATCTTATCGTCTCATGATCTCAGCAACACATTTCGACAATATTAGTAGGAGGTGTAGGGGAGCAAGAGGACTAGGAGGGGCAGGCAGAGTACCAGCAGCATGGACATCAATGGTAGTGTTGAGGGCAGTGTTGTCTCCGGTTGACATGTTGACCTTTTTGGACAAAAGAAAATATGGTATTAGCTTCTTTGAAGAAAGTTTCAAACCAGTAGCAGGTGGGTGTTTTTATGAAAAAGGGTAAGTGTTTAACTTAAGGGATTGTCTAGAACTATTTCACTTTTTCCAACTTTAGTGTTTTGGATGTAGTGATGCTTGCATGAATGAAAATGATTTAATGATGACAATAATATTTAAGCCTTTAGGGTATATGGGACCTAGGGTCAACTTTAATAATTACTTGATAGCTTGGTGGTTTTAAGGTTTCCCATCAACTAAAGGTGTGATATACCTAACCACATGTGAATCAAAGAGATTTGCATCGGTCCTACGGCTACGTGCAACCCCGTTATCCCAACCGAAGGATTAGAAGGTATGCCTTAGAGTTGGATGATTTCACTATTGGTAAGGCAATCCCAAGGAGGGAAGTTCACTCTATGTTACTCTCTATCTGGGTTTTCCTGAGATAAGGGGGCATGTTAAGTGATGAATAAAACCTACTTTCACACATTTTAAGCCAAAATATTATTTTTCAAAAAATAATCCACTTAGTTTGATTCAATTTTCCAAATGTCTCCAGTGGAGTCGTCAGCTGTGAGGCCCCATCCGAATGGCCCGCAAGATATTTCAGCACGCCTTCGAGGCTACGGCTTGAAGGAAACCGACTACAGGAGCTGGATTGTACATGGCATCATGGATTGCGAACGATGCCCACATATGTGCATCCACATGTGTTTGTTGGCATGCACGTGATGTGTAAAGTGTACAGAGTTGCATCCCAAACCTTTAAGAAAATAAGTTTTCCCATGGTTATTAAGAAACCATTTGAATTAACTCCATTCTAGAAAAAATATTTCTAATTCAATTGAAAATGTTGTTCTTGTTTGAATTAGAGGGAGTTCGGGTATTCATGATTTGATAAAATAACTTTTATGAAAAACAGTTTTTACCATTTTTACATAATATCTTTTGGCTTAAAAATTTGTGATTTTGGTTAAAATAGGTTTTTGTGTATGCATGAATAGTTTATCATGCTGCATGAATAGGATAAGCATGCTAGAGTGAAACATATGGCAATCGCATAAAGCAGCAAAACAAGATTTGCTAGGGGTCCTTCTGCTAGCCTATTTCAGGTTCTCGGGAAGGCACAACACCCCAAAAGAAAGTAATAGAAATTATAAAAAATAATTAAAATTAGGGGATCTTCCCTCCAATCTTATGATATAGGAGGAGCACACATTCCCCAAATCAAATTTAATAAAAACAATAATAACAATAAAATAGACACAATAAATCAAATAAAAAATAATACAAAAATTATAATAAAAAGAAATAAAAGAAAAATAAGGTTTAGAGTTGAAGCCGTGAAATGGCTTTTCAGCATATTTCTTTGAATGAGAATCAAACAAAATTTGTTCTCTCTTCTCGTGAATGGTTGGGGGCTATTCTGATAACAATGGGTGATTTGATGTTCAGTAGCTAACCAATTTTAAATTCATAAAATAGTTAGCCATTAGGCTATTAATCAATTTTGATCTTTGATTAATGAAAAATGATTTTTGTATGGGTCACCTAAGTTCATTTTGATTGATTTTGATTTATGAAAATTTATTTTTCATAAACATGCCTTAAATCATATTTAAAGGGCTTCAATTTGACTTATATTAGAAAAATAATCATTTGATAAAGAAAATGTCTTATCAATTTTAGAGATTAATTTAGAACAAAAAAAATAGAAAATACTGTACCGTATTTATCTTTTTTGGGATTTCAGAATCGGCGGGTCTGAAGGCTTAATGAAACTTAAGTGGGTCTCTATTGTGTTCAGAGAGCACTGGAGGAGAACTCTCTAAACTAGTTTGTAAAGGACTAAACTGATGAACTAGGGAGGAGCGTAACAATTCTGAAACAATTGGGGAAAATGGTTGTGTTTGGAAATATTTATGGGTTTTTCTCAGTGTTTAGGAGGCTAAAAATGTGTATCAGAATCTGAAATATGATTGTGTAAAAAGTTATTTTTTCTATTCTGTAAAATGACATATTTATAGAGGATCACATCAGAACCTCAGAAAATTAAAAGCATGCATGAATAGTGTTACACACGCATTAGGGGTATAAATCACTCATGAAGGATGCAACACACGCATTAAACTATTCACGCATTCGCAAAATACACATGCATGCACGACATCATTAATACATGCCCGGCTCCATTTACGCGCGTATGACTTGTCGTTCTGGGTCTGGGTTTCTGGGTCCATTTCAATCCAGTCTGATTCAATTTTTGGGTTTTCTGAGTCCTTTTAAAGTCCAAATTGAGCCCGTCAGATCCGTTGGACTCGTATTGACAGGCTGGATTTAATGGTACTAAAATTAGAGTTCACACATACTCAAGAAAACCATGAAGAAAGGTGTTGTTAATGCCAATTAAATGTAAAGGCCACAAATGACAATCACAGTTAAGAAGACACAATTAGTGACCAAATGAGCAATTGGGAAACAATTATCATGAAAATCAACACTTTCAATTTGATTTTACTCCTTAGTAATAAGCCTGACTTTGTATTTATTAACAGAACCATCTTGATTAAACTTATTTTGATACACCCATTTGAATCCAATAACTTTTTTTATCAATTGGAAGTGGTGTGATATCCCAATTTTCATTATTAGCCAGTGGACTAAATTCTTCATTCATTGCATCAATCAAAACTTAGTGTTTGGAAGCTTTATTATATGTACTAGGTTATAGTATTCTAGCTATATTTGCCATAAATTCAACCTGAGAAGGAGTCTATAGATGAGGAAAAAGATTAGAATTAGAAGTAGTATTCAAAACAAAATCAAGCCATTTTGTCTTAGTAGTGGTACAAGATGAATGACACAAAATACAAGAAAAAGAGACAGCATGTAAGAGCGTGAAGATCATTAAACGAACAATCTCACAATAAAAATGTCTCAATTTAGAAACAAAAATAATTTCAAAGAGATTATAACAAAACTAGCTAAGATTTTTATTGATTATAATTTGATAAAAGTTTTAAAAGTTGTATACAAGTTGTCCCAACAATAGATACCAAAAGGGGGGGAGAGGGGTGGGGGGGGGGGGATGGCGGGAGAGGATGAGTTGGTGTCTTGAAATTTCCATTTTCAATTT
>CAOJBK013689361.1:0-10090 GCA_948294925.1 Codiaeum variegatum
TTCAAATTCACACCAAAATTTGAGAGGAAGTTTAGATTGAAGAATACTTCTTCAATCTCAAACTTATTTTCAATAACCCTTGGAAAGAGAGTGTGATGAAGCATCAAAGTTCAAAGCCATCCTCAGAGTCTCAAGTTCTTATGTAAAGAAGCAAGAATCAAATCGTTTGGGTGATTCCAATGACAAAGGATTCAAGCTTCTTGAAAAGAGCTAGAGAACAAGTTTTTGGAAAAATCTAGGTATGTCTCAAGCTAGAGGCTTTACATTTGGGGAGTTTAACGAAGGAGGGCGAGAGGTATTTCATACGTTCTAATCCTTCTTTGTTTCTATTATATTTTGCACAATAATTGGAAAGATCCTTGATGTTGAATATGGGTCTATTTTGGTTTATTTATTTGTAAAGAGTTTAATGAACATCTAAACCCAACCATGTCAAAAGTGTTTTGGCATGGTAAATGTTTTAATAAAAAAAATGAACTACTACTATTCATATAGAATGTTGTCCAATTATGGACAGCATTTCTGTCTTCCGCTACGAGACTCCGTATTCACCCTTCAGTTTTATAGCGTCTTATGCCTACTGATGATTGTTTTATTTGGAAAGGGATTCATATTGTGTCTTGATGTTGCTTTTGTAATGCAACTTCGAGACACTAGATCATCTATTTGTGACTTGTGTTTTCACAAAGTAAATCTGAAAAGTGTTTCAAAATTATTTGGGTTTTCATTAAACCTGAACAACAATGTTACTGCTCTTATTTCGAGTGCAATAGTAGTTCACAACAACTAGCAGGTTCATATCTTTTGGAACACAGCTATTGTAAGTGCAGTTTGGTTAATTTAGAGCACGCGAAATGCTTGTATTTTTTATGGGAAACTTGTTAGCATTTTTAATGTGCTAAGAAGGTTATGGCTTTAGTTCGACAGGCAGATTTATTTTAGTTGGGTACCATGAATGGTACTATGGAGGAATATTAGTTCTTTCATAACTTAGAAATCGCTCCTTCACCTCGTAAGCTTCCTTCTATTATTTCTTTGATTTGGAAGCACCCTCCTCCGTGATGGATTAAAATCAACATTGATGGATCTACTTTTGGTGATCCTAGTCCAGCAGGGGCTGGTGATATTTTTTGAAATACTAGAGGATACTGTACAGGCACATTTACTTTTCATTTAGAGACTTCTTTTACTTTTGTGGCTGAGTTTAGAGCATCAATTTTTGCTGTGCTGAAAGCTTCTTCTTTGGGTTGGCGGAAGTTATGGCTGGAATGTGACTCTTTATATGTGGTGAACTTGTTTAAAGCAAGAGCTATTGATGTTCCTTGGTCTTGTCGTTTAGATTGGTCGCATTGCTTGTCCTATATTGCCTCTATTTCTCATGTATACAGGGAGGGCAATAGGGTAGCGGATAGCTTAGCCAATTTTGGAGCTAATCATAGTGTCTCACATTGGTGGTCATCTTGTCCTAGTTTTTGTTTAAATTTGGCTTTTGATGATTTTTTCCTTACGAGAGAATTTTCATTTTGTTTGAAATTCTCTCTAAAGATTGGATTTTGTATTTGATTTTATTTATTTTTATTTAATATTATTTGGTGAACTCAAGTAGATGAAGTTAGGTGCTATGAAGGTACCAATCTAGTTGGGATGTTTTGGTATACTGTTTGATACTTGACCTCCGCTTTTACTAAAAAAAAAGAACACAAATCCTTTGAAAACTCAATTCTGGCAAATTTAGACATCGATCCGACCTATATATTTATTTAATTTATTTCTTTAATTATTTGATATTTAGATCAATGTATAGTTGTGGTAATGAGGTTTTCAAATCAAATGAATATTTATAATTAAAGTATAGCTAATTAGTGTCAATGGGGCAATGAATTCGTTAGGTACTTGATTCATGGAATCTAATTCAAAAGTATTTGGCTAAGGGTAAAGAAATGGCTGATCAGGAGACCTACCACGTGCCTTTAATCATGTATGAGTTATGCAAATTAAGTGTTTAATTAAGCATAAAATTGAATGAAATGGACAAAAAAAAAATTATGAATTAATTAGGATGTTGGAAAACATATATGTTGAAGTTATAATGAATTGGGTCCAAATCCATTGATTGAGCGACTGTGGAGCCAAGGGGGCTCTAGGCCCTCAATTTTTTTGTACTTTTTTTACCTAGTATACATCAGCACCTTCAAACGTGGTTTCACCTTATCAGAGCATCTCCAATGCAAAATCTTGTAAGAGCTTTTTTCTCTTGCTACATTATTATCATATCAAAAGTTATAAAAAAAAAAAAAAAGAAAAAGATTAGATTCAAATATATTCTTCACATTTGGAAAAAATAATAAATTAATATCTCATATTTAAAAAAATTTAAATATATTTTTGATATTTAAAAAAAAGAGTCAATACGCCTGTTTTTTAACAGAATAGTTAACACCATTTAATATATTCTGTTAGAAAAATTGGTGCGTATAGTATATTTAAATTTTTTAAAACATAAGAGGTCAATTTGATTTTTTTTAAAACATCATTGATATATTTAAACATTTTTCCTAAAAAAAAAACTTATTAAAAAACTCTTCCATTCTAATCCAAAAACCCCTTAACAACTTTTTTCTTATGGTCCTGCATCCTTTAAAAAACCAATAAATTTTGAAAAAAAAAAAAGAGAAAAATGAATAATTGGGTCCCATACCATACAAAAATATAGCCATTAAATTTAGAACCCCTTATAAAACTCAAACCTCTCACTCACAATGCAACATATAAGCGTTTAAAAGCCTGTTTGGCGGGGAAACTAGATTATTTGAACAAGTTAAAAATATCTTTAAAAAAAAATAGAGCTGTTTAGTATATAACTTTTTAAATATAACTTTTTAAAAATTTTAAATTATATCTCAAAAAGTTATTTCTACTCATTTTTTAAAATTTAAGATAAATATTTACATATATATTTTTTTTATTTTATTCATTTTAAAAAATATAAATTTCTTTTATATATTATTAACAAAATATATCATTTAATCTTATTTTTTACATTTCAGCTAATTTTACCAAATATTACTATTTCAATCAGTTAACTTAAAAGTTTTCAATTTCCACCTAATAGTTGTTAATTAGATTTTCAGCTTAACATTCAACTTTCAGAGCTAATTGCACCAAATAAACTCTTAGCTTCATCGTTTTACTTCTTGCAACTCTAATTAATTTTTGTCGTGTATGACGGACTAACTTTCAATTGTTCTCTTCAAATTGAACAATCAGTTGTAAAGTTGAGCCTCTGGATTGAAATTACTAAAGGATAAGGAAATGGTAAAAGGGCTCCTAGAAATAGATGACAGCAAGGCGATCTGTGAAGGATGTATGTATGGTAAACCGGCCAAGAGACCATTTCCAAGTGGCCAAGCATGGAAAGTAGAAGCACCATTGGAGCTGGTATACTCAGATGTTTATGGTCCTATGAATAATGAATCTATGGGTGGCAGTAAGTACTTCTTGCTCTTTATAGATGATTTTAGTAGAATGAATTGGGTGTGTTTTTTTACTCATAAATTTGAAGTGTTTGATAAGTTTAAGAAGTTTAAGGCTGCAATAGAAGTGGAATGTGACAAGAAATTGAAGGTTTTAAGGTCAGACAGAGGAGGTGAGTTTGTATCCACTACATTCATTAATTTTTGTGAAGATCAAAAAGTACAAAGAGAATTAACTGCACCTTATACTCCTGAGCAGAACGGGATTGCTGAATGAAAGAATAGGACCATTGTGGAGATGGCTAGGAGTCTTTTAAAAGCCAAGAAGTTACCAGATAAGCTATGGGCAGAAGCTGTCACCACTGCAGTATATCTGCTGAATTTATCACCCACTAAAGTAGTTCATAACAAGACACCATATGAGGCTTGGCATAATTTAAAACCTTCAGTCAATCATCTAAAGACGTTTGGATGTATAGCATATGCATTGGTCCATCCTCAAACTAGACAAAAGCTTGATGAAAAGTCATGTAAGTGCATTTTTATTGGATACTCAACTCAATCCAAAGCTTACAGACTTCTCAATCCAGAATCGGACAAGATCATTATTAATAGGAATGTTATGTTTGATGAAGAGGCAAGTTGGAATTGGGAGAAAAAAAGGAAAAAATCAGGTTGTCACATTGGAAATAGAAGAAGAGAAAAATGCAACAGAAGGAACCACTACTCATGATTCAACACATGGTGCAACAAGTCCCATATCAGCTGGTGTAATCACTGCACCTCCAAGACAAATGAGATCGTTGGCTAACATTTATGCATCTTGTACATTTGCTTTGTTTGTTGCAGATCCTACAAAGTTTGAAGAAGCAAACAAGAAAGAGGAGTGGAGATTAGCCATGTAGGAGGAGATCAATGCCATAGAAAAAAAACCAAACATGGGAGCTGACTGATTTACCTGAAGGAAAGCAAGCGATAGGGCTAAAATGGATCTTCAAAACAAAGTACCACGCAAATAGCAGCAAGATCAAGCATAAGACGAGGCTGGTAGCAAAGGGGTACAACTAAATACCTAGAATAGATGTGGAGGAGACGTTTTCCCCAGTAGCACAATTTGAGACCATCATAATAGTACTCTCTGTTGCAACTCAAATGAAATGGCGGATCTATCAATTTGATATCAAGTCTGCTTTCCTAAATGGTGACTTGCTTGAGGAGGTATATGTAGAGTAACCAGAAGGATACATAGTGGTAAGTCTTAAAGATAAGGTGTATAAGTTGAAAAAGGCTTTATATGGCCTGAAGCAATCTCCTAGAGCTTGGTATACAAAGATAGATGCTCATTTTATGCAATGTGGATTTAGAAGAAGTGAAAATGAGCCCACTTTGTATATAAAAACTGATGGAGCATATTAGTGTCTAATAGCATGCTTGTATGTCGATGATATTATATACATGGGATCTTCTTATTGGTTACTTGCTGATTTCAGGTCTCAAATGGTGAAGGAATTCGAAATGACTGACTTAGGGGAGTTAAATTATTTCTTGGGTCTGGAAGTTAGACAGGAAGTAAACATGTGAGCTACTAAGGAAAACGAAGATGCTAAAGCGCAAAGTGGCAGCAACTTCAATAAACATGAATGAAAAATTAAAAGAAAATGATGGTACAGGAGCTACAGATGGGAAGTAATATAGGAGCATGGTGGGAAGTTTGATGTATCTTACAAATACTAAGCCTGACTTAGCCTATTCTATGAGCATGGTTTCAAGGTATATGCACAGTTCAGGCAAGCAACACCTTAGAACAGTTAAAAGGACTTTATGGTACATTGTAGGCACATGTGACTATGGCATGTGGTATGGGAGAACCAACAAATTTGAACTTGCAGGCTTTTCGGACAGTGACTGGGCTGGGTCATTAAATGACTAAAAAAGTACCACAGGCCACTGTTTTCATCTTGGTTCAGGCATGATCACGTGGAGTTTCAAGAAGCAAAAAAGTGTAGCATTGTCTTCATGTGAGGCATAATATGTTACAACTACCTCTGCCACTTGCCAAGCTATTTGGATCAAGAAGTTGTTGGAAAATCTGGGTTCAAAGTAAGAGAAATCAATAATTATTTTATGTGATAGTGTGTCTGCCATAGCCTTGGCAAAGAATCCAGCTCAGCATAGTAGAAGTAAACACATAGAGATTAAACACCATTTTGTTAGATAAATGGTTGCAATTGAAAAGATTTAGTTAGAATTTTGCAACACTGAAAACCAAGTTGTAGACATTCTTACTAAGTCCTTATCAAGTCAAAGGCATCATCTCCTTACAGCAAAGCTTGGGGTCACCAATTTTGAATCAAAGGGGAGTGTTGGAGTTTGATTCTACAATTGGTTATTTGAGTTCCCTATTTTTAGCTTAGTTAGTTAATAAAATCAATATCATTATTTGTTTGTTATCTCCATGATCTAAGGAGATATTTGTTTTTTATTCTTAGCTGTTGTAACAAATTGGTTATAAATACCACTGATGTATTTGTTTTGGAAGCATCGAAGAAAATAAAGTTCTTTGCCTTTTGAGCTCAAGTTTTGCTTTGTTGTCAAGTCTAGTTATGTTCTTGTTTTTTTTATTATTTAATCTTCTTCAGTTCCCAAATCTCCAATAGGATTCACCCAGTTCAGCCACACTTCTCTCTTCTCCGCCATAGGCTTCATTCACGGCCTTAATCTCCTTGATTTTGTTCAACAAAACTTGATGTATATTCCCACACCATTTCTTACCATTAAAATTTTTGTTATTTCTATCCAACCATAAAACAAGATATGATAACTCCAAAAATAATATTCCACGCCACATCCATAATATGAACGTCATTTCTAGTTTGATTTGAAATCAACCAATCTTTATAATTAGAAGTGAAGAAGGACTCTCTAACTTCATTAGGAGCGAAATGATACCATATTGTTTTCACCAATGGGCAACCTCTAATAGCATGAGTAACATCTTCAACAGGGAACTCACATCTTTCACAAAAAGTATCAGCTCGCATATGTCTTCTATGCAACTCTGCCTTTGTTAAAAGTATTCCATGGAGAATAATCCACCGCAATAATCTTACTCTCTGTGGGTTAGTCCATGCCCAAAATAAATGCCAAATGTTGGATTTGTCTCCTAAATATTTCTCACGCAGATCATTATAGGCAGTTTGGGTAGAGAAATGACCATTTTTCGAAGTTCTCCAACACAATAGATCATCACTGTCTCCCTCCATTGGATGTTTAACACTTGCAATTTCTAGAATTATGTGAGAAGGTAACAAAGTTTTGAATAAAACCCATCTCCAATTTCCCACTTCATCAATATAATCACTAACATGCTTTTCCATGCATGCTATAGGAATGTCAGCAACTGTGCTATTCATCAAAGGAGTGCCAGCTCCAATCCAATTGCATACCCAAAACTGAACCTTTTTATTATAACCCAAGATCCACGAACAAGAAGAAACCACATTAGGCTAGACTTTGCATAAACTCCTCCATAAATACGAAGGATTTGACACTAATGTGTCAAGGGGAAGCTCACTCATGTTTAGTCCATACTTGCTCCTTACTGCTTGGACTCAAAGTTTCTCTTCCTCATTGATGATACTCCAACACAATTTCATTAAAAAAGCCAAGTTCATTATTTGAAGATCTTTCACACCTAACCTACCTCTGTCTTTGGGGTTCTTAACCATGTTCCAATTTATCGTACTCATCTTTCTTGTGTCATTTGTACCACTCTAAATGAAACGCCTACTCGTTTCTTCGAATTTGTCACAAATTGCTTTAGGCAGGCTAGTAGATTACATAGCATAGAGAGGAATAGTATTCAAGACAAAGTTTACCAGAGTCACTCTTCCAGCTATAGATAAATTTAAACCATTCCAATTTGACAATCTTGAATTAAATTTATCAATAATGCTCTTATACGTAGACTTGCCAACTATGGAGTGTAAAATTGGTACTCCTAAGTATTTGCCCAAATTCTGAGTTAATGAAATTCCAAGCATAGCACTTAAGTCTTTGGCCTGATTTCTTGGCACATTGCTTGAAAAACAAACTAAAGACTTAGTTTTACTAACCTTCTCTCTCGAAACATCACAGAAAACTTCCATCATATTGCTAATCACTTGTACCTACTTAGGATTAGCTTCAACAACCAACATCAAATCATTAGTAAAAATCAGGTGTGACACCTCAATGCCACCTCTACCCATTCGTAACGGTTTCCACACACCATTCTTGACAGCCTAAGATACACCATGGCTAAGACGCTCCATACACAAAGCAAAAATGTAAGGGGACAAAGGATCTCCCTGTCGATTTTCGCTGGTTGGCTTAAAATCTTCAGACAAATACTCGTTCCACTGGATTTGAAAAGACACATAAGTAATAAAATTCATAATTAAATTTATCAATTGGTTAGGAATTCCCACATGAATCAACGTGTTGTGTATGAACTTCCAGCTCAACATGTCATACACTTTTCTAAATCCACCTTCAAGACTATATAGCCTGTTTTGCCTTTCTTTTTCCTTAGGGAGTGAATGATCTCTTGAGCAATGATTATGTTATCTATGATGTGCTTATCTGGTATAAAGCTGGCCTGCAAAGGACCAATTAAGTTAGGCAGAAAAGTCTTCAATCTATTAACAATCACCTTTGTTACTGCTTTATAAACCACTAAACACAAGCTTATAGGCATAAACATCTTCATCGAGGTGGGATTCTCATTTTTAGGAATAAGAACTAAGATTGTGGGATTGATTTGCAGGGGAACCCGCTCCTCTCGAAAAGCTTTCTTGACTGAATTACACACTGAATTGCCCACCATGCTCCACTGAGATTGAAAAAATAATGGATTCAGGCCATTTACCCCTGGAGCTTTCAAAGGTTTCATGTCAAAGATAGATTTCCTCACTTCATCAACCTCTGCCCTTCTATTTAAAGATTGCAGCTGAACATCTGAAAGACATGGAAATGAAAAACAAATAGAAAAAAGAGGTATGTTAGCTACTTCCTCAGTGTAGAGCTTGGAGAAAAAATTAATTGCGTGCTCCAAAATCTTCCTCCCTTGCATCAACACCATTCCCTCATATGTCTGAATACTAGAAATACACATTTTCTTCCTCCCATGAACATGTTTCTGGTGAAAAAAGTGAGTATTTCTATCCCCGCTTTAAATCCAGTCTTTCCTAGATTTTTGCTGACATAGAAGTTCTTCCCTGTGCAAAATGACCTCTAATTCAACTTTTAACTCCCTTTCAAGTTTAATAAGATTATTGGAAAAGTGACTCTCCAGAGCTTTTTGAATTTTGGATAACCTAGCAAGTATCTTACTTTTCTGTTTAAAAATGTTCTTGAAGGTCTCAGCGTTCCACACCACCGCTTTATTAGCAAAATCTTTAGCTATAGTGTGAAAGTCTAAATCTCCTTTCCAAGAATTAGCAAAAAACTCAATAAAAGTCTAATGGGTAAGTCAAGTAGAAATGAACTGAAAAGGTTTAGGGCCAAGAAAAAGATTACCCATACCACTATACTTTACCAGGAGAAGTCTGTGAAATTTTTGGCAAGTGTTCTTCGACAGCACTCTCAAATCGAAAGTACCAAGCCTCATTGCAAAAAGTACGATCCAAACGCTCCAACAGATTACCCCTTAACCAAGTGAACTTTGGTCCCTTGAACTCCAACTCACACAAATTTTGAGAATGCACCCATGAAGAAAAATCATTGTAAGGCTTCCTCTTACTCGATGCACTACTTCTCATATCCTCATAATGGAGAATACTTTTGAAATCACCCCCAATCAACCACAGCTCCACAGTGTTACAAACAATTCAATTAAGGTTATTCCACAAAAATCTTCTAAGTGCTCGTGAAGGACTACCATAAATTGTTATTAAATAGGACCACTGTCCAAAAGCATCACAAACATACATGTGGATAAATTGGTGATGGTTTTCCATAATTCGAACCACAATATCATCCTGCCAAACAACCCATATACCTCCTGAGAATCCCACAACCTCAATTCTATGCAAGTAAGGAAGCCCACTACCTTTGATAACCTGATCAGCAACAATCCCACTTACCCTAGGTTCCATCAAAACCACAACACCAGGTTTGTACTTCTACTTCAACAAATGCAACAATCTTCTAAAATGGAGCGAAGAAGCTCATTGACAGTTCTAGAACATAATTGACATAAACAAATAAATAGAAATGAGAAATTAAACCCTTGTATAGGGATCATGAATCGTTACATCTTCATCATCTCATTCAGGATCATCATCTTCAGTTGTATTAGGCACTACATCTTCATCTTCATCCTTAAAAATCTGAAATGTGCTACTCACTGCCTACCTGTCTTCATGATATAATTATCTGGAGGTTTCTCCTTCACACCACTAGCTTCCCCAGGCAGAATTGGTTTGTTTACTAGACTATGACTCACGGTATAACGTGCCTCAGGCTTGGGGCTAGGAGTAGAGTGAGGGGGGGGGGGGGGGAAAAAAAAACACAGGAATGGGTGTATGGGTTGGGGGTGGGTGGGCCAAGAATACAAGTTGTGTACAAAACATGGA
>CAOJBK013689374.1:0-21542 GCA_948294925.1 Codiaeum variegatum
ATTCCTACTAATTATGGCCTTAATCTAGTTGACTAATTGACTAATCACAATAAGACACAATCCCATGTTTTCCTCCTTAATTTAAGGAAAAGGGAGAAAGTGGGTGTAGGCTATAAAAGGGGAAAGGCTTCATCTTTTTACCTAAGCTTAAGACACTCACTCACACTCAAATGGAAGATGATGGAGCAACTATTCAACATCTTCTCCAATAAGATAGAGAGAGAAGCACTCTAAAATATAGAGAGAGAAAGCTTCAAATTCACACTAAATTATGAGAGTTAGTTTGTTTTGAAGAACATTTCTTCAAATACAAACTCATCTTCAATTAGCTCTTGGGAAGGGAGTGTGGAAAAGCAATCAAAGTCCAAAGCCATCCTTAAGTCTCAAATTCTCAAGTAAAGGAGCAAGAATCAAACATTCGAGTAACCAATGAGAGAAGATTCAAGCTTCTTAAAGAAAATTGGAGAACAAGCTTTTGGTAAAAGCTAGGTATGTCTCAAGCTAGAGGCTTTGCACTTGAGGAGCTTAACGAAGGAGGGCGATAGGTATTTTTACTTCTAAGATTTCTTTGTTCAACTTGTGTTTTGCACACAATTGGTGAGATTATCCATGGTTGAAGTTATGGGTTCTTTCATAGGTTTAGGCATTAGTCAAATAGTTTGATAAATGTCTAAACCCTCTATGTTAAAAGAGTTATGACATAGAATTTAATTTTCAAAGTGTTTGAAATTTCAAATGATTTTTCCAAAAGAGTTTTGATAAAAGGACTTTACTCAAACCCTGGGTTAGGGCAAAGTTTCAAATAGTTAGAAATATTGCCTTTGCCCTAACCTAGTTTTGTTAAAAGGGTTTTAACATTGTATAGTTTTTGAAAAAGTTTTTGAAAATCAGAATGCAAATCCTTTGTCAGTTTGCCTTCCCTTTTTGTTACTTCCGCTACACGGCTCATTAATTTCACCCTTCACCAGGGAGGCTGGTGCATGTGCATCACTAGCCAAGTGACATTATGGAGTCTCGGTAAGGGATGCAGGGGGAATTATTAATATTAATGCAAAAACCAAGCTTGATAAAGGCTATCCTAAAGGCCCCCACTCTTTAGGAGATGATCCCATAGACCTCCTTAAAGGCCCCTGGGTAAGTAAACATGGGTCTCAGGTCCATGCCCATAATCTAGCCCTTGCTCCAGGCCCTTTGATGAAGCCTAAAAGACTTTTGGGCCAAGTTTTCACCAAGGCCTCCATCTTAAGACTCTGAGCAAGGCATCCAGCCTAGGACCAAAGGAACGCTTCTCCTAAACCTCCTTAGGCTAAAATTGGCCAAGAGACCCACTCTCCAAGGGATGAATCCATATGATCCTAAATTGAAACCCATGTTACCCATATAATCCTTTGATTGAAATACCGAAATGAGGGGCCATGCTTCTAAGCACAAGCCTAATCATGTGTTGCCCTAGAGCATATCTCCACCACTTTAGGAGCTATATAAGTGGCTCAAATTTCTAAGGTTAAGGATCCTCAATCATCATATCTCAAAATACAAACTTTATCTCTTAGCTTTGGGAAAAACTCTAAATAAGTTTTTCAGTCCCTCGAATGGCTACTCTGATACCACTTGAAGGAAGTCACGAGTCGCGCAGCGGAAGAAACAATGAAAATTTTGGCATTTCAATTTTGAAAAGTTTTGAAAACTTAGTTCTTTGTTAAAATTTTTTTAAGAAAATTAGGTTTAGCCATTTAAAAACTCTTTTAAATTTCCTAAACCTAAGATTTGGACCAATAACTTCACAAGGATACTTAGACCAATTTATGTTTAAAACACATTATTAATTAAGAAGGTTTAGAAGCATCAAATACTTTAACCCCCTCATTCATTTAGCTCCCTAAATGTGAAGCCTTTATCTTGAGACACAGTGAAGCTTTCCCAAAGCTTGTATCTCCTTGACTTTTTAAGAAGCTTGAACCTTTCTCTCCTTGGATTCCCAAATTTTGGTTCTTGCTCATTTATCGAGTCCTTGAGAGTTGGGGATTGATTTTGGACCATGAAGAACTCCACACAACTTTCTTTCTCAAAGAAACAGAAGAAGATTTTGATATTGAACAACTATTGTTCAATTGCAAACTCCTTTCTCTCTATTTACTACGGCTAAGAAAACTCTTTTCATTATTTCTTTCTTTAACTCTTAGAGAGAGTTTTCAAAGGTTAAAATGATGAATAGTGTTTACATCAACATCTCATAAGGAAAAGATGAACACCTACTAGCTCTTATACCTATACCCTCCATCACTTTTCCTTAAAATGAGGAGGAGAATGGGAATTGTGTCTTGTTGACTAGTTGACTATTTGACTAGTCTATAATCAATAAGATTATCACCATAATTAGTAGGAGCTTTTACTAATCCTTAATTAACCACATCTAATTTGGATTAGGCTAAATATCTCATGTTCATGCCTAATTAATTTTGTTTGTCCAAAACCATTTCAATTAATCATCGTTATTGGTATCTCATATAAATTATGACTTAATTGAAATAACCCCTTTGTGAATTAAACTTTAAGACATGCTGGGGTCTTTGTAAATTTAATTACAAGTTCAATTCAATTATCAGTAACAATTAATTAAAATCTTTAATTAATTATTAATATGATTTATATCCAAGCTTTTGAGAAATGCTTTATGGTGTGTGACTTACTAGATTCATGTTCTAATTAGTAATGGGATAAAAAAAAAGAACTCTTTTCTTTCTCCAAGTGTGTAATCCTTATTTCACACTTAGTCCTATAAGTTGTCAATGATGCCTAGCATAACATGTCAGAACTATCTAATTAGAAATGAATGTTGGTGATCGTATCCTTGAAATTGCATTGATATCTCAATCATAATTACCATGCTCCCGAATCCTTTAATTATAGATTCCCAATCTTAATTAGGGTCATGGAATACTCAAACCTTATATGCTAGATCATATAACCTCTATCAGATTCTAGTTCTCGAGCAACTTAATTACTACTAGAAAATCTTTCCAGTGAATCTTATCTAACTTGGCCAAGGATTTGATTATCAAGAACAACCATAAGTCATAGGATTCCTTCCTTGTTTACCTAAGTTAATAAATCATTTCTTGGAGATCATTTACATAAACATTTCACTGATTATGACCACCACATTCCATATACAAATTCTTAGATAGCATCAGTATGTAAGCAGTAACAAACCACAGCCACTAATATGCTAGATCACATGTCACCTCAAGTCTAAGGATTATATGCATAATTATGATCTAGATGATAAGATATTAACTTGTGGATAAAACTCATATATCTATCATTTAGCATCATTGTTCAACTTACTCATCATATGAGTATGCTCACATGTTGTCATGACATTACATGTCGTAGTATGAGACTCACTACCTCCATAACAATAACTATCTGATACTCATCATGAATGACAATAGAGGTGATGGTCTTCTGGATTAATGACATTTCAACTAATAATCCTATGACCATGAACATTCTTTAAAGTCTATGACAAAAAGAACATGTCAATCATATTCTCAAACTCTTTGAGAATGGATTATCTAACATAAGACTTATAGACCACATATACATTTAACACTAAAATTAATGATTCATTAAATGAAATATATATATTATATTACAATTTGGAAAATATTAAGACAAACATACACAATGTACACAGCTCTAAGGCATACATCTCTAACATGGACTTTGCCTATATCTTTACTAGTTGAAGCAGTTGATGGCCACGGCCAAAATGCCATCCCTCTCTTCCATATTAGGAGCTTCTTGCGATGAAATTTCTTATGTCTATGAGAGAAATATCTAACCAGAGCACCAAATATGGTGAACAATGGAGACATCTAAGCCAGATCTAGGGACATGTATCCCCTTAGGTTTATTTTTGTATTCCCTCTGTTTGTTTTTTTTTTCATTTCCTTTATTTCAACCATTGTATTAAGTAAAAATACCAAAAAATATATATTGTTGGGCTACATTTTAAGCGTATAATACAATCTGCCTTTTAGATATCATATTCTTGTTTGGTGTTTGTTATCATACAGCCTAAACTAAGATGATGGATCCTAAAACTTGATTTTATCAGACCAATAACCGATAGAACCCTGCCCAAGTGTCCTTAATTACTTGAGACACCAAATTTGTACAAACACTTAGTTGAGGATGTTTTTTCTCCCTTTCCTTTTGTTGGTTATAGAGGTGATTTGTACAATGCTCAATTGGTGAGCATTGCCTTCTTGATGTCTGGTCTAGACAGTGAAGGTGACGGGCTTGAGTTTTTTCAAAACCAATGACCCCAATCTCTTTGGTTGTGATCTCATGGTGAAGGAGACATTTCAAACAATATTAGAGCCAAATGGTTAGTATTTCAAATAAGAATTGATGCTTCTTCAAGTCTCCAATGCTTTCAAATCATAGATATCCTTCTGTCTTGTATTTTGTTGGCCTTGATTGTTTCCTTTGGTGTTTGTTCATTTCAGTATTGCATAGATGGTGAGTCCTTTCAGTACAAATTAAAGTGGTTGAATCCAATGGTACTCCTCCTCTCCATCTTTATTTTAGTTGTTTTTATTTCACTTTATGCATATACGATGACAGAGATGAAGGAAGCCAAAGGATTTTGGGAGATGGCGGTTTCATGGGCAAAATTACTTAGTTCTTTCTTTGTAGGGAAAAGTATTGTATTTTCCTTTGCTAGAATTTGTAATATGTTTGTTGAATCCACTGTGGGTATGTCCACTAGAGTTTTTCAAGTTACTCTAGCAGTGTTAAGGGCTTTCTACCCAGATTAGTAATGCAAGCGCATTTTTAATTTTCAAAAAAGAAAAATCTTACATTGTTTAGGAATAGATGAAAGGGTGGAGAAAGGAAAAGAGATGGAGAAAGAGTGGTGAAAAATATATCATTCCTCTGTTTAGGAGAAAAAGGAAACATAGAGAAAGGAAACAAGAACAATAATTTTTTCTATGAACCCTACCATTTTAATTTCACCAACAATTAAGGGAAAATAAGAGAAGAAACAATATTTGTTTCATTAATTTACACATTTGCCCATACACCTTTTTTCTTGCTTTACACATTCCACTTTATCTTTACATAGTTTACATTTTTTTTTCCACTCTATTTTGTAATCATCTATTAGATAGGTTTATAATTCTGGTAAACAGAATATTCATCAATTGCTACTAAATCTACTATTTTCTTTTTATTTCATTGTTTTGAATATTTTTAAATGAAATTATGTTTTTTTTCAATTAATATAATTAACAATAAATATTATACAAGTTATTATTATAATTATAGTAAGAATAAATTAGTAATTTTATGTATAAAATTTTCTTTTTTCCTGATTTAATATAATTTTTGAAATAAATAATTAATTTTTTTATATCTTTTTATTCTTATGTTTTTCCTATATTCCAAAATAAAGTAAGGAATCACCCATTTTTCACATTTTCTATTCTTCTTCCTACTCCTTTCCTCACCCTTTCTTTCTCTACCCACATTTCCAAACACACTGTTACTCTAGCAAATTTTAAAAAAGAAAAAAATTAGATGAAGTGTCTTTTAAACAAATGTAATATAACATAATAATTATTGTTGTACTCAATAATAAATCTATACACGTTAAGATAGAAAAATAGTAAAAAACAATTAGATTTAGTTATTTACAAAAGGTATATTAGATTTTTATTTGTTGACTCCGATCCAAAAACTAGTCCACATGAGAGGATGGTCCCAAGGTTCTTAGTTGGATCGGAGGCCTTAAGCCCCTAATTCAAGCCCCTGGGAGAGAGGGTAGCTCAGGCCCGTGAGATGAAGCCCATTATGAGATCAACAAACTGTAATTGAAGGACCTGTCAGATAAGACCTTCATTCTTAGGCTCCTGAGTGAGGAACCCTTATTGGCCAATGAGTCAAGCTCCATACTAAGCCCCCTGGGCAAGAGAATCAGCCCAAGGCTAGAAGGCTGAGCCCCTTCCATTCCTCCCAAGCCAAGATTGGCCAAAGCCCATTCTCCAAGGGTCCAACTAGGTTGACGCCAAGATCTTAACCTATGGTTATCTCCAGAACCCCTTGGTAGAAGGCCTAGACTAAGGGAGTATGTTTCCAAGCCCAAGTCCATTTAAGATGTTACCTTATGGAAGGACTCCATCTCCATAGGAAACTATATAAAGGGCTCAAAATTCTAGGGTTAAAGATATTTGTATCAACACTAAAATACTATCTCTTTACTCCGATAAACCCTAAATTAGATATTCCAGTCCCTCGAAGTGCAATTGTTTCACCCGGAGTGATGGCAGTTCCCTATATCTCCACTAGTTAAATCGGTTGACGGCTTTGGCTTATATATTACCCCTCTCCTCTAGACTAGGAGCCCTAGAAATGGTGACCGGCAGGGACGTCTGAGCCAGGTTCAGAGAAGCATATCCACGCTTACTCTTGTATTCCTTTGGTTTACTTATTTTATTTATTTTGCTATTATACTCAGAAAAATACCAAAAAAGAAGTACTATTTAGATCAATCTTTTTAGGTTAATACAATATTTATTGTGATTATCATATCCTTGGTTATTATTTATCCTGCTTAGACTGATATGAAGAACCCATAATCTTGATTTTATTGGACTGAGAATACTTGAATAGATATACCCCTGTCTAAGTGCCCTTAATGGCTCGGGACACCAAATTCATACAAACAGAATTGGCACTCCCAGTAGGACCTTCTCTAGATAGTAATATGGCTAGTAAACAAAATCAAAAAAAGAAAATTGGTGACCACTTTAATGATCCTGTTGACTCTATTACTGCAGGTCTAGCCAAAGGCGATATGAATACTCGACCTTGAGAAGTAATCATCCCAAGTGAATTACCACCCCCTCGCCGATGTGATACAACTGAGGATGAGACTTAGGATGAGTACAAATGTGATATTGAGGCACCTAGGCTGAGGTCTTTGTCCAACGCTGATATCGATGTTATTGGATTAGCAGTAGCTCAAGCAATATGGACATGTATACAGGCTTGTTAAATTAAATGGCCCTAGTCATGCGTCTTATCATGGAGGGAAATTGGGATTCGCATAATAGGGTGTATAACATAGTTCAAACTTTCACTGATTCAGTCACAAACCTCATAACCTTACTCTGTAGGAGGTGCAATGACATAATTGCCAACAAAGGAACCCCACCCCGGCAACATCAACCACCATCGATGAGAGATGATTTGCAATATGGAGAAGTGTGAATCATATAAAAGCATCAGTAAGGCGACCTAGGCTGATACCAATAGCATCCCATGCCACCTCTAGTTCATGCTCTAACACTACCTCTGGTATATCACCAAGCACTTATCACACCCCAAGGTGATCACATGGCTCCCATTCCACCTCAGGGGTAGCCTATAGAAGCTCAACAACAATAGCAATTTACTAACCCTAGGTATCATAACCCTAGGAAATGGAATGATAATGAGTTGGCTAGGCAATTACAAAAGATGAGGGTGTAAGTTGGAAGGCCTCCTAGGGATCCCTATGGCCAACCAAATCCTGAATGGATTAATGTGTTCCACCCAATCCCGAGAGGATACAAGACTCTAGAACTCATATTGTTCTCTGGAGAAGGTAATGTCTACATAAGGGTACATATCTCTAGGTTCACAGTCTAATGTGGGGAATCTTCATCTAGCAGATACCTTAAGCTTAAGCTCTTTTCCAACTCCCTAACAGGTACCGCCTTTAAATAGTATAGCCTACTCAGGGCAAATAGCATCTAGAGTTGGGATCAAATGGTTTGGGCTTTCACCAATGAGTTCTACAGCTCAAAACCAAATGTTACCTTCACTAATTTGGCTAAGATCACTCAAAACTCTGGTGAAACCGCTGAGAAATATGTGGCGAGGTTTAGGAAGTTGAAGACCCAATACCCTGCTAGAGTTCCCGAGTCAGAGCTAATGGAATTGGCCTTTGGAGGGATGAATATGGCCATCCATGAGAAGTTATAGGGAACTAAGTTTTATAACTTATATAACCTTCATGAGTGACGAGCTATGAGAGATTGCTCAAAGAAAATGAGCAAAAGAAGCTCACTTAATCCTATTACAAGGATCATGTAGCGTACTCGACTCTTAATGAAGAATCAGAGTCAGATGAGGAAGTTGATATTTGTATGGCCCAGTTGAAGTTAAGGAACCCATATTCATGCCATGCTCTCAAGCCTCAATACAAGAAGAAGTGGAACACAAACAAGTTAGCTAAGGAGTATTCCTTTTAAATCTCCAAGGCCGAGGAGATATTTGACCTGCTTGTAAAGGATGGGGAGATTGAGATAAATGCTAGAAATGTGATCCTAACCCTAGAAGAGAGACCAAGGGTATTGCAAATGGCATAATGTTGATAGTCATAACACTAATATTTGCATCACCTTCACAAATGTGGTGCAGAAGGCAATAGAGTAGGGAAGGTTATTATTCCCAAGCAAAGACAAAACAACTATGGAGATCACTCTATTCCCTAAGGGGGCAAAGGTTGGCATTAAGGTGAGAATGGTTACTGTGACTCCCGTGATCCCATACAGGCTAGGAAACCAAAAACTTAATTTGGAGGAGAGAGTCCCGGAGAAGCAAGCCCTTAGGAATGACCGTAGGGGTTATGAAGTTTCTCTAACTTGCTCCAATTACAAGGTAGAGCTATAAGTTATCCTCAAGAGAAAGGAGATCTCTCCCTTGCCTTAACCTCCTGAGAAAAAGCAACCCCTGACCAAGGGTGAAGAAAAGCACTCCATTAGTCAAAGGCTCAAGTACCCTGAGAAGCATATCCTTTAGAGGCTCCAGTTCCCAGAGAAGCTAAGGGAGTGGAGTTATGCAATAGTGGTAAAAACAATTCCCCCTCTAATAGTTCTAAAAGATAAGCATGCTACTAAAGATAAGGTACCTCAAACTTTCAAGCCTATGCCAAACAAAGTATAAAAATGGGAGAAATACCAGCCTAATTTGCATGCTTTTAGCTCTAGTAGTGTCCTCTATCAGATCAACCATAGTAAAAGGAACCAAAGGCCAATCTTAACTTGCACTCAGAAGTGGAGGCTGCAAAGGCTCAAAGTGGCTACAAGAACTTACCTCAAGAAGAGAGAAGAGTTGCGAGAAAGAAAGATGAGAGCCCGAAAGTGAGAAGACAAGTACTAGGAAGAGATAGAAACGCAAGAGGCTGAGCATCAAATCGAAATGAAGGGCAAAGAAAAGGTGCCCATCAAGATGGTTAAATGAAAATTGGCCATTAGAAATCAAAGACTCCTTAAGAAAGCTAATGAAAGAAAGGAGTTTGATAGTAGGCATCTTAGAGAGTAGTGGGCCAAGTGTTGGGTGCCCTGGAGGCATAGAGCATAGAAGGGTCAGGAGATAAAGCCCTAAGATCAAAAGCCCAGGGAGATAAGTGCCTTGGAGAGAGTTCTCGAGTCCAGCTGGTAATCGTGAATATCAATGGGGTAAGGCACGTGGTTAGGTTGAAAGACTAATACCTTAAGGATCAGAGATCGGCCAGAGAAGTGAAGGAAGAGGAACCTAAGGTGATCAAAAGGTTAAGCATCAATATGGTTAACATCACTCCCATTTAAGAATCAAATATAGATACTGTGATGGTAACTCTATTGCCTAACAAGTTCCATGCCAAGCCCAACCATCAAAATACCCTAGATGGTGATATATTAGAGGCTGATATTGATGAAAAAAGGATTCAACAACCACTATCCAACATCATAGAAAAGCCTTAAAGGAGATTGGAAAACCATATTCGGCCTCTCTATATCAAGGCCGAGGCAAATGGAATCCCTGCAAATTGAATCTTGGTGGATAATAGGGCTGGAGTCAACATTTTTCCCCTTAATACATTTAAGAAATGGGGACTCACTACTCAAGATATTTAGTAGTTCGAGCTTTCCCTGCATGACTTTTGCAAGGGCCAAGACACTGTCATAAGGGTTTCCAACTATATAACTCAAAGTCAGCAGGGAAACTCAGCCAATTGGTCATTATGTAGTGGATACTCAAGTGAATTATAACCTATTTTGAGGGAGGGATTAGATCCACTAAAATTTTTATATCTCCTCAAGTATGCACCAAATTCTAATTATTTTTAGGGATGATTATATGGAGATAGTGCATGTAGATCCTAACCCCTTTGGGTAAGAGGTACACTTCTCAGATGTGGTTTAGTATGATGCAGGGGCTAAAAAGATTTTCTTTAACCCTGAGAGGAAGACTGACAGAAAGGTCATGTTGGATGAGCAATTATCTCAGCCTAAGATAGTTTGGGAAATAAACCGAGCTTCATCCTCAAATTAATCCATGGATAAGATCTCCTAAAGGTAGATGAAAGTGATTATTAGGCTCTATAATTTATTTTGGGAGCAGGTGTGTACATAGGAATGTATCTATAAGGATAGAGGTTAAGATCTCATAGCAGTCTTGGAATACAAAGATTTAGGGTTAGCAAATAAGAAGCTCCACGATTAACTGATAAAAGTCGAAGATCCTTTGAAAGAGATCAACTTGAGGACAGAGGCAGATCTATGGCTGCTTTTCATAAATGCTAGATTATCCTCGAAATTTGAAGCAAAACTAGTGGCTCTTTTGAGGAAGTTCAAAGAATGTTTTGCTTGGACATATGATGACATGCCAGGACTTGCAAGGGAGTTGGTTGAGCATAAGCTTCCTATCAAGCTAGGTTTCAAGCCATTCAAGTAACCCATGAGGAGAATGTCTCCTAAGGTCGAAGAGGTTATCAAGAAAGAAATTGAGAGGTTGCTTAAGGCAGAATTCATCGGACCTATGCTTTATATAGAATGGCTTTCAAACATAATCCTGGTGATTAAGAAAAATTAAGTTGAGGATATGCATTGATTTCAGGAATATGAACATTGCAACTCCCAAAGATGAGTACCTCATGCCAATAATCGATATGTTGATAGATTTGGCTACTGGAAACACTATTTTAAGCTACATGGATGGGCATTTAGGTTATAAGCAAATTAAGATCGCCGAGGGAGATGTAAGCAAGACAGCCTTTAGGTGTCCCTGTCCGATTGGAGCATATAAATAGGCAGTGATTCCTTTTGGCTTGAAGAATGATGATGCTACATATCAAAGGGCAATGAATAACATCTTTCATTATTTCTTAGGGAAGTTCATGGAGGTTTCAATAGATGATATAATGGTTTGGTTCCAACAATAGGGGCAACACTTGGTTGATTTGAGGTAGCCTTTTGAAAAGATGAGACAATACCAGGTAAAAATGAATTCCCTAAAATGTGCTTTTGGGGTGTCTGGTGCTAACTTCTTGGGGTTCTTAGTTCATCAAAGAGGTGTAGAGATTGGTAAGAACAAAGCTAAGGAAATTCTAGAGACTCCTCCCCTGCAAAGATTAAGGAGATTCATTGCAAACACAGCTGGAAAACTTCAGCCTTGGAGGTTATTGCTCAAGGGGAATAAAGAGTTCATCTGGAAAGAGGAGCACCATGCGATATTTGATAAGATCAAAGCCTATTTAACCAAACCACTAGTTATGACTCCTTCCAAACCCAAGGAACCCCTTGTGTTATATATATCAGCTTCAAAAGATACAATTAGAAGCATGCTGGCCCAAGATCAAGGGGGATATGAAAGGGCCATTAATTATCTCAGCGGGAGCTTAACTGATACCGATATAAGGTATACCCCAATTGAGAAGTTAGGGTTAGCCTTGTAATTTTCTTATACTAAGCTTAGATACTACATGCTTCCAGTGGTAGTCATGATCACTAGCTGAACCAATGTAATGAAATACATTCTGTCAAGACCCTACTTGAGGAATAGAATTGGGAAGTGGATAGTTGGGCTCTCAGAATTTCTCCTTCAATATGTTCCACTCAGAGAGGTAAAGGGTCAGGCCCTAGCCGATTTTCTTTCTCATCCTTATAAAGACATCCCCGAGGAAGATGTGAATGTTATATCTCAAAGGTCTGCTTAGGGCAGGGGTAGGCATCGTAATAACCTCGCTAGGGGGCATAATAACCAAGCTTAGGTTTGTTCTTAGATTCCCTTGCTCCAACAATCAGGTAGAATATGAGGCTTTGATTATAGGGTTGTAAATTTTTACCGTGCTAGGGGCATAATCAGTAGATATCAAGGGTGATTCGCTATTGGTTATCAATAAGATAATTGTGGAATACAAGTGTGAAGCATCGGTCCTTCAGCCCTATTTTAATAAGGCAATGCATTTGTTAGAAGCATGTGGGCACATTTCCTGAAAGTATTCAACTAGGGCTTCCAATAAGGAAGCAAACAAGCCCACCCAAAGGGCATCAAGCTATCTCCAGTGGTTTGGGGAAATTCCTTTGGAATATAAACTAATATTGGTGTTTTGTTCCAAGGGTATCGGTAAGCTCCAAGAGCAATTAGAGAAACATCCAAGGGGTTTTACCATAGATGTAACTTGAGACTGGAGAAAGCCTATAGTCGAGTTCCTAAAAAATCCATCCATGAATGTTGATCACTGAACAAGGCTCCTCACCCCTAACATTTGGTAGAAGAAAGGAATTGTGTATATGAAATATAAATACTAGCTCTTGCTATGCCTCGGTCCTAAGGAAGCAATGTTAGCTATGGTTGAGGTACATGAAGGAGAAGCTGGAGCCCATCAATAAGGGAGATTAATCAGGCAATTATTACAACAACACTAGTGTCCAAATATGGAGAAGGATTACATGGAGTATGCTAAGGGTGCGATGCTTGCCAGAAACATAGTCCTATCAAAATCTCGCCAGCAGAAGAGCTTCATTTAATCATTAAACCCTGGCCCTTCAGGGGATAAGCTGTGGATGTTATTAGGAAGATGTATCTCCCATCTTCCAAAAATCATTGCTTCATTTTGGTGGCTATTAATTATTTCATAAAGTGGGTGGAAGCAATTCTTTTAAATAATGTAACACATAAGGTTGTGATTCGATTTGTCAAATAATACATAGTCACTCGAACCAGCCTTCCCTAGACGATCACAATAGACCAAGGGACCATGTTCATGGGTAAGACAGTAAAAGAATATTGTAATGAGCATGGGATAAAACTACTGCATTCAACCTATTACTATGCCTAAGCAAATGGGCAGGCAGAGGCTACCAACAAAGTGATCAAGGGGATCATCCAGAAGATGGTGGACAGAAACCCTAAAAAATGGCATGAGCTTTTAGGAGACACTCTTTAGGCTATAAGAATAATCATTAAAATAGCAATAGGTGCTACCCCCTTTAAACTCGCTTATAGGTTTGATGCTATGATCCCAGCAAAGCTTATTGTCAAGTCCATAAGAAGAAGAAACTAAAACCATCTCTCCCAGGTGAATATTAAAAAGCTACATACAATGAGTTAGATGATTTGGAGTACAAAAGGATAACTACCTTATATTGAATGAAAGTTCATAAGAAAATGGTCGAGAGAGCCTACAACAAGTGGGTTCAGTATAAGGGGTTCAAAGTCGGAGACCTAGTGTGGAAAGCTATCTTTCCGCATGGGGAGAAGAAACCTAAATTGGGAAAATGGTCAGCTAATTGGGAAGGACCATTTGAAGTCAAAGGAATTATGGGCAATGGCTCTCACAGGCTCTCGAGCAAGGAAGGAAGAAACCAAGGTCGATCCATTAATTGCAAGTACCTAAGATTGTACAAACCATCACTGCAAAACTTATTTGATCAGTCTCAGTTCGAAAAAGTTAGGGAGAAGCTAAATTAAACTTTGCCTTTGTAAGGCCAATTGTGTTTATTATCGGTCAGGTTCATTATAATATAGCTGATTTGATTATTCAATTTTTGCTCTTTTATTTTAATTAGCCAAGGAATTTGCACATTGCCTTTGCAAGGCCATTTATGTTTATTATCAGTGAGGTTTGTTATCTTACATCCGATTTTGCTATTCAATGTTTCATTCTTTCTTTTTAATCCGCTAAAGAATATGCTTTAAATTGTAATCTCGACCATGGTGGCTGATTGAAGTATATATTATAAATAAAAAAAATATTCCAAAATACTAAGGTAATTTATTAATATTCATGGGCATTCAAATAACACTTATTCATTCATTAAAATGAAAATTACAAAGCAAAATACTTAAAAAATCGGCCCTTTGGCCAATAAAATTAAATTAAAGGTTTCCCATAAGGGACTTGTTCAGCATTACAATAGAAGTAAAATGATAAGTACAATTTAAGAAAAAAATGAAGAGCAATTCATCAACCTCTCATTGGAGGTTCTCCTCAACAGACCGATTTTTCTCCACCTCTGCTTCTAAGCTTGAAACAATCTCAGCCGAGGAATGCTCCCTTTTAGCCCTTCCCTCTCCTTCTATATGTCCTTTACTTTGGCCATAGCCTGAGCCTTCTGATCCCTAAGGTGAACTAATTTCTCTCAATGAAGGGCTAGCTCTTTCTCTTGAGCTTCAATCTCCTTCGCCACAGGCTCCATTTCCCTTCCTAAAGCTTTATCCTTGTCTATGAAGATTTTTCCTTGCCCCCCTGAATGACCCTCTAATCAATTTAGTACTATTCGAGATTTGATTGGGAGTCCTCCAAGTGCTAATGAGTAGCACTGTTGTACTTGAAGGCATGGAACTTCTCGTCAAAGCACTTCAAGAAATTGATTATCGCCGCCTTCTGGCCGATTTGGAGATGCTCCTCTATCGCGTAATCAATAATGAATTTCAAGCTATCCATGGTCTTTTCCTAAGCTGACTCTTCAAGAAATAATAACAACTTTTTGTTAGCTAGCTCTGAGAGGTTTCTTTTATGCTCCTCCCTGATTTCCTTAGTGATCTCGATAGAGGATAGGGGAGGCAGCACGTTCTTCTCGGCATTGGAATTTAGGGATACCTCACTGTCAAACTTCGAGGAGGAAAAGTAATCCTCAAGATCACCTAAATCATCTTATGGAAGGAAAAAAAAAAGCATTCTAAATAGTGAGATATAATCCAAAGGAAAAAGGGAAATGTATACCTCGGAGAGGTTAACCACATTGACTTTGGAGGGAAAAGCCTATTTCTTGATAGTGGCCTTGACAAGAGAGGTTTTAGATGGATCCTTAATAAGAGGCACCTCATGACTAGAACTCTCAGCCACATCTACCTCTTAAACTTAATCAGTAGGAGCCTCATGCTCAGGATCTGGAGGTGATGGATGGGACAAAGTTTTTATCGACCAGAGTGACTCCTTTTGAGAAGAAACCTACTTGGGGTGCTCCTTTGGGATGTTTGACTTTGCCTACCCCTTCAAATACTTAGACTAAGAGACACCCTTGGAAGCACTAAATTTAGCAATGCCTCACTTTGAGGTATCTTTATTGGACTGGACCCATGCTTTGGAGTAGCAGAAGATCTTATGGAATGAGATTGCTCAGCCAGAGAAGGGTCAGCAACAACAGCTAAAGATCAAACGTTGAGCTTGAGTTTCTATGGGAAAAGAAAAGGTTAGCAAAAATCACACATTTGTTGAAATAATCAATAAGGGAAGGAATACTCACATGTTTATTCTTCCTTAAAGGCTACTCCAGGAACCCTGCCTCAGCATCCCTCTTCACCGGTGGCATGGACTCATCGATGGGCCTAGAGATGATAGATACAAGAAACAAGAGTTAAAAACAATCCTATAAAAATCGATTGAAGCACCAAAGTAATGATAATCCACCTGGACCTCAGCCGAGTAGTCTGAATGCTATTGGCCATTGAAAGAAGGTATTTAGAGGCTAATTAGTTGTGTAAAGATCGATATAGGTTACAGGGTTTTAAGGGTATTTTATTCATTCAAGGATAGGCCCAGCTATCCCAGGGGGAGGGGGGGGGGGGGTCGGTGAGGGAAGCCATTTTATTTGAGGTATTTTGAGAGGGAACCAATGTTCAAGAATGGGAAAATTGGGGTCAAAACTTTTACCCTCTTCTTTGAAGTTTTATTTCAATAGTCTTTAAAAAGGTTCATTTCTCTATCCCAGGTAAGGTATGACTTAGTTAGGGCATGGGCCTTTATTTTTTGTTGGGCTTCATACATTTGATTTATAAAATGTGGAAGTTTGTAGTACTTGATTTTAAAAAAAAAATAAATTTACAAATTTTCTTAAGATACTCACCTCGAGAACATCCCAGGATGAGATCCTACACAGGAGGAAGCTTATTAGTGACCTTTGCCAAAAATTCTAATCTGGACCATACTACTTCAAAGTCCTTAGCAAAGGTTTTATCTATATATCCCTCCCATCTAATCCTAAACCTAGTTGTTATGCAGGGTCTTTCTACGATGTCCACAATTTCTAACTCCTTAAGCTGATGGTTGTGAAGCACTATAAGTTTTTTATAGAATTAATTTTTGGAGATTAAGAGTCGACTGGGAAAAAGATGATTAAGGGAGAATATTGTCAAATAGGGATACTCCTGCTGATTGTCGAATTATCGAGAGCAGAGCTGAGGGGAGTACACCTTTAAGTCAAAAGAAGTGCTAACAGGCAAGTCTCCAGCGGTGAGAGCAATTGGCTAAGAATCAGCCCACTCAAGAACAAATGGATCAATAAAGGGAAGATTAGACTCATAAGGAAAAGGTTGAGTCTAGTAAGAGCTATGAACCGATCGCTATGCACCCTTCGAGTGTACTGGAAGAATTCCACCACTTTTTTTTTGTGAGTTTGACGATGGTCCTAGTATGAAGAAATTTGACATAAGTAGGGTAGGTTTTATTGGGGTAGGGAACATTGACTTACTTGGGAAAATATGCCATCAGCTAAAGCTAAAAAACCCATATCAGACCCTTGAGGTGGGAAAAAGAAATTACCCCGAGTCCGAAAAGAATTTGGTTGAGGCTTCCGTACATGTTGGAATGAGGCAGCCTAGGTCATACCCCTTCCCAAAAGCCAAGGCTTTGGCCACTCAGAGGTATTCTTTTGTAACCATTACTGAGGTTATGCAAAATATGTATTTATAAATAAAATAGAGGAGAAATGTTACATGCACCTCGGGAGAAGGGACTTTTTGATGGATTTGGTTATCCTTATAGAAATGTTAATAGGAAGTCTATTGAAAAGAAAGAGAGGAGGAATCATCAAGAGGAGAAAGAGGATCAAGAGGCCTGCCAGAAATGGGGACCCTTAGAAGAACAGTAAGATCATAAAGGGTTTGGGTCATCATTCTAAACCTAAAGGTGAAGTCATTGCTTTTGGGAGACCAGAACAACAAGGTAGAGAAGAAGAGAGAGCATTTAATTGTCAACACATTCTAAATACATTTCTAGAATCCCATCAATATCCACATTGACCCAAGAATTATGAAAGGTGGGTTCCATCCTAGTATACCAGGATCTGAAATCATTATTATACAAGGGTCAGGTCCTAACCATAAGCAGTCTATCCCGACCCGAGACTAGATTTTCATGGATAAGTGTACCATCCTCCCCGAATAAGAATTTTGGAAGGGACACTAATGGAAAGCTACTACAAAGACCTACTATGTAACCACAAGAGTAAGGAACAAGTACCTGATTGACAACCTCTTCGGTGTCGAAAGTCGTCAATCAACTCTCTTTGATTTGGTCATTTTTTGAGAAATTATTTAAAGCTTGTAGAATTACAAAAGAAAATAAGTATCTATCCCTAGCCGCTTAAAGGAAAAACTAAAAGCGATAAAAGAAAAGTTTAAAGAATTACCAGAGCAAAAATTGACACTGGTGCTTGAAGGTTTATTGATAGCATTATTTAGTAAAGGTGGTCAAAATGGTAAAGGAATGGGTATATATCCCCCTTAATAATGAGGTGACCATTCTACTTCCCAAGATAAATTTTATTCAGGAAAGGAGGTGAAACATCAAATATTGAAAGGACAACTGACAAGACAGGTAAGGCATAACTTTTGGATCTCCAACCATCATCAAAAAAAGAAATGCAAAAATCATGAGCCAAGGTCAGTGCATATGCATCCCTAACTAAGTAACATCTAGGAATCTCAACAAAGGATGTATGGGGTATTGTTGACAGTAGCCCAAAAAAGATTCCTCATGAGAGGATGGTCCCAAGGTTCCTCGATAATCCGGAGGTCCCTAATTCAAGTCCTTGTGCGAGCGGGTAGCTCAGGCCCGTGAGTTGAGACCCATGGTGAGATCCACATACTATAGGCCTTGAATCAAAGGACTCGTCAGATAAGACCCACATTCTTAGGCCCCTGGACAAGGAACCCTTGGTGGCCAATGAGTCAGGCCCCACACTATACCCCTAAGTTAGAGAATTAGCCCAAGGCTAAAAGAGTGAGCCTCTTCCAATCCTCCTGGACCCAGATTGACCCAAGCCCATTCTCTAAGGGTACAACTAGGTTAACCCTAATATCCTGACCTTATGGTTATCTCCAAAACCCCTTGGTTGAAGGCCTAGACTAGGAGAGCGTGTTTCTAAGCCCAAGTCCATTCAAAATGTTAACTTAGGGAAGGACTCCACCGCCTTAGTAAACTATATAAAGGGATCAAAATTTTAAGGTTAAGGGCTTTTACATCAACACTGAAAATATTATCTCTTTTCTTCGATGATTTCTAGATTATACTAGATTAGATCTTCCAGTCCCTAGGAATGCAACTGTTCTATCCGGAGTAATGGTGATTGCCTATATCTCCAAAAGTTGATGACTTTGGCCTATATACTATCCCTCTCCTCTGGAATAGGGGCTCCTGATAATGGTTTAACCTATATCTATGAGAGAAATATCCATCCAGAATCTAAGAAACGACGATCAAAGGAGACGTCCGAGCCAGATCTAGGGATGCGTATCTATACCTAAGTTTAGTCTTACATTCCTTTGGTTTGCTTATTTCATTTCTTTTGCTATTATACTCAGAAAAATACCAAAAAAAGTACTGTTTAGATCATTATTTTTGGAATAATATAATATTTATTATTGTTATCATATCCTTGGTTATTATTTATCCACCCTAAACTGATATGAGGAACTCATAACTTTGATTTGGATCGATAACACATGGACTGATATACCCCTATCTGAGTGCCATTAAAGGCTCAAAACACTAAATTCAAGCAAACATTATAAAAAAATTTTCATATTGAATTCTAGTAAAACAGTATTAAAATTCTTTCATATGGAATTCTAGTTGACAATCTTTATTAAGAGAATATTTCTTATGACAAAAAAATATATTATTTTTTTTAAATTATCATAATTACACTTTATAAATATATTGGAATTAACTGAAATTGGGAGCCACCTCGTTCAAGAAGCTCATCACTTACCCATGGACCCGAGCGAAGTCAGTATTCTCCTGCACGAGCTCATCCACCAAGTCGCTCCGGACACTAAGCTGATAATTGTGAGACCTCCCCAGCGAAAAAGGAGTCTCTTGTGGTGCAGGACCCTCAGCTTCCTCAATTGCCTTTCGAAGCTGCTTCAGCCTCCTATCTTTCTGCCTAGTCTCCGAAGACCTAATTGTAGGGGATGGTCCCTTCTTCCGAACTAGGGGCACTTCTGGAGATTCTTCCAGCTCGTCCATGGGGACATCAGCATCGCCCCCGGACAGTCCAACCACTTCTTCTCCCCCCTCGTTAGCAGCGGCCATGGCGAGAGCGGAGGAGTCACGCTCGGAGGACCAATCCAAGTGTTCTTGTCCAAATCTGAAATTCTTCAAGTATCGATATCTCTTCACCTCAATGTTCACATCGTTGGACGCCATGGCCACTTTATTTTCTTCAAGCGTTCGCTACCTAAGCTGCCCGAACTTGAAGCACCAGATTGGAAGGACCGTCTTGTTGTCCACAGGGCATAGGGATTGTTTGGACACCTCCAGGAAGGCATCCACCATTGCCTGGGCCACCTCTTTCAGCATGACCCTTGCCTTTTGATCTACCAAAGGCTCTACAAGTACAAGGCTCGGGTTATTTGCACAGTTATAATCACAAAACATAAAATAAATGGGTATGAAGTGAAGCCACTTACCAGAGACACATCGTATATTGCGAGGCAGGGAATGATGCCCGTCTACCTCCCGAAGATAAGACGAGTTCATTATCTTGGTTCAGTCAAACAGCCGACCACAACTAGTGAGGGTCCGGATCCCCTGGGCATCCGTAAGGGTAAGGTTCTTGTCCAGCTTCTCTACCCTTGGCAAGCCTCTGTACTCGCCTGGGAACCCGGAGCCTACTTGTTCTTCTTGATCGGCTTCAACACCTGGACCGAGAAGAATTTATTCTTCCAGTCATCCACCTTGTTCTCCTTTACACCGAATAGGGTCTACTGGGGCTTCTTCTGGAAACACCAAATATAAGGCTCGTTGGACAAAGCCAAGTTAAAGAATTCCTTGAACATCTTGGGGCTTGGGTGATTGCTTCCCAGGACTGATCACACCACCTAGAAGCAGTGCAGGTCTTCTATTAAGTTAGGAGTCAGCATCATCAGGTTCACTTTGAAGTATTCAAAGCACCAGCAGAAGAAGGGTGCTGGAGGATGCAATAGACCCCTAATCAGGTGGTCATAGTACCACACGTACTCACGCTCTCCCTTAGGCAGCTCATTGCAGTGGTTGTAGAAAATATCCTAGCATTCAAGGGAGGAAGCTCTACATGAACACTGTTGGCCATTGCATCCACGTTTTCTTGGAAGACATCAAACTTGAACTTCATTGGTGTGATGTCCTTCATATGGGGTCTGATGGTACCATTGATGTAGGACTCAGTTTCCTGAGCCTTACTCTGCTTCTAAGGCTTCTCAACCTCTAATCAGTGTTTCTTAGACTGTTTTTGAGGAGGTGCCATTGCAAAATTTGAAGAGAAAAAACAGAAAGAAAGCGAGTGAGCAAAGAAATTGGTAGAGTAACAGCAAGGCTAGAAATAGTAGAAAGTTTTGAAATAAGTCACCACAGGTGGGTTTTTATAGGCAAAAATCGAAGGCATTTAAGAGACTAGGGAAACGACTGACACGGGGGCAAGCACAGGAAAGGACAGAGTTAAATGCTCATCATGACCCTTTAATGCTCATCATTACTACTGGAGGCGCCCCTCCATGTGGCGAGTAAGGGAAGGCTGCAGTAATGGCGTCGTTACTTGGTGAAGTGTAATGGTCCCATCTGAGCTTGATGAAAGGTCATAGACAGGGTAGTGAAATGTCTCGTCAGTTCAATCATAGACCCCTATCTCCGAGCCTAAGGCATCCATCTCCGAGCCCAAGGCATCCATTTCCGAACCCAAGACATCTATCTTCAAGCCCGAGGCATCCATCTCCGAGCCCAAGGTGCTCCAACTAAGTACTCTTTGAGCTTCGAAGCCTTCGAGTGCTAACACTTCAAGGGGACAATTGATACCGCTCATACTTAGCCTGGGTCGGCCCCAATTACACACTTGGATCCTGACTGAACTCTGTAGCACCCTAGTCCTATACAAACCCCAGGCACACAATAAGCTTTGTCTCTTATGGCCTTCGGAGTTCGGATCCCACAGCAAACAGGTGTTGCTAGCCCCATGGTG
>CAOJBK013690340.1:0-15481 GCA_948294925.1 Codiaeum variegatum
TATATATATAATTTTATTCCGAGAGAGAAAGAGAGAGAGATAGAGTCATATTATAAGGAAAAGTTGATATGACAATGATATAAAAGGCTATAATTGATGTATTCATTATGCATGGATCAATGTGCATATCTCCATTTTCTAATAAATCTTTTCTTGCACATATAAACTTCCATTATTATGCTACCACATCACACATAGAACAAATAAATAGATTGTAATTTATTAGACATATGTTCATCTAATGCTCAGTGATAGGGGATCATCAGTATTAGATGATGTTCCTTCTAATCGTGACACTAGATGGGAATGCATTTATTATGCTTATTATGAACACAAATAATAGAGCAAGGTTAAGGTACCTATACCAAGTGATCTTGTAATACTAGGAAATTATTCTTTAGGTAGTGGCTTAGTGAAGATGCTAGCTAGCTGTTGATTAGATGGGACAAACTCCATTTGGATGTCTCCCTTCTGGACATGATCTTGAATAAAATAATGACGAACCTCAGTATGCTTGGTTCTTGAATGTTGAACTAGATTCTTGGACAGATTGATGCCACTTGTATTATCGCATCTAATAGGAATATATTCAAACTACATGCCATATTCCTTTAATTGTCTCTTCATCCAAGGAATCTGACCTACACACATTCTAGCTGCAACATACTCAACTTCAGCAGTAGACAAGGCCATTGATGTTTGTTTCTTGCTAAACTGGGAGATGAGAGAATTTCCCAAGAATTAATAGGTTTTTGATGTACTATGTCCATCAATCCTGCTACCTGCATAGTTAGCATCACTATATCTAGCAGGCTCAAGGTTAGTACACTTAGGACACCACAAACCTAATTCAGTTGTCCCACTAAGATATCTGAAGATACGTTTGATAGAAACTGAATGAGATTCCTTCAGATCTACTTAAAATCTGGCACACAAGTAAATGGTGAAGTGGATGTCAAGTCTAAAAGCTGTTAGATATAAGAGAGATCCAATCTGACCCCTATATAACTTAATGTCCACTGGTTTTCCATATTCATCCTTATCCATTTTGATTGAAGGACTCATAGGGGTGCTAATACTCTTCAGGTCTATCATTTTGAATCTCTTAATTAGTTCCTTGGTGTATTTAGATTAATAAATGAATATGCCTTCAGATGTTTTCTTTATTTTCCATCTAAGGAAGAAATTAAGCTCGCCCATTAGGCTCATTTCAAACTCATCTTTCATATCATTAGAGAACTGTTCACATAATAATTTGTTAGTAGTTCCAAATACAATATCATCAACATTAATTTGTACAATGAGCATATCATGATTATGAGTTTTGATAAAAAGAGTATTGTCAATTTTTCCTTTAGAAAAACCCTTTTGGATGAGATACTTACTAAGGCATTCATACCATGCCCTAGGAACTTACTTCAATATATAAAGTGCTTTTGTTAATTTGTAAACATGATCAGGTTTGTAAAAATTTTCAAATCCAGGAGGTTGTTCAACATATACATCCTCATTTAAATAGCCATTGAGAAAAGCACTTTTAACATCCATTTGGTAGAGTGTAAAATTTTTAAAGCATGTAACATAACATAGAAGCCTAATTGCTTCTAATCTAGCAACATGAGCTAACGTTTCATCAAAATCTATACATTCTTGTTGATTATACCCCTGTGCAACTAACCCGGCTTTGTTTCTAGTCATAGATTCGTGCTCATCTAACTTATTTTTGTAGACCTATCTAGTTCCAATGACTGAGTGACGCTTAGGTCTTGGTACCAACTTCCACACTTTATTCCTTTCAAATTGATTTAACTCTTCTTACATTTCTTCTATCCAATTTTCATCATTTTGATCATCTTTACAAGACTTAGGTTCAATTTGTTAAATGAATGTCGAATCACCAAAGTGTTCCTTATAAGATGATCTAGTCATCCTTCCTTGTTAAGGACTTCCAAAGATATTTTCTTTAGGATGTTTCCTATGATATACCCAATCCATTGGAAGATCTTATCCTTGATTATAATTATTATTGATCGTGTCTAATTCCTCATCATCATCTGATGCACAATCTTTATCACTGTTAGGAGCAGGCTCCTTGTCTTCATCAGGTGTAGACTCTTCTGGCTTCTGGGAATTATCATCTTTGTCCTAATCTACGTCAACTTCTTCAGATGCATTTCCATTGGATTCATCATCTTTGCTTTTCCTTTCATTACAACAGTTAGATTAATAAAAAATAACATGCATTAACTCTTCCATAACTAGAGTTCTTTTATTGAAAACTCCATATGTGTTACTAGAAGTGGAATAGCCAAGAAAAATACCTTCATCAGATTTAGCATCAAATTTTCTAAGGTGATCTTTCATGTTATTTAAGATAAAGCATTTGCATCTGAATGCATGAAAGTATGATAAATTAGGCTTCTTACCTTTCCACAACTCATAGGGAGTCTTTTATAATTGTGGCCTTATGAGAACCTGATTAAGAATATAAAAAGTAGTGTTAGTTGCTTCTGCCTATAGCTATTTTAGCAGACGTCTTTCATTAATCATGACATCTCTTCTAAGGTTTTGTTCTTTCTTTCAACTACAGCATTTTGCTATGGGGTTTTAGGAGCAAAGAAGTTATGGTCAATGCCATGTTCTTTGCAATATCAATCAAATAACTCATTCTCAAACTCCCCACCATGGTCACTTCTAATAGAGGTGATGGTATAGCCCTTTTCATTTTGAACTTTCTTGCAAAAATGAATGAATGACGTGTATGTGTCAAATTTAAATGCAAGGAATAGGACCACTGTGAACCTAGAGTAATCATCAACAATGACAAATGCATATTTCTTTCCACTCATAATGCTAGGTGAGATGGGACCAAACAAATGACAATGCAATAATTCTAATGGTCTATGTGTGGAAATGATAAATTTAGATTTGAATGAAGACCTTACTTACTTACCCTTTTGACATGCATTATAAATATGATATTTTTCAATTTTTAATATAAGCAAGCTAGTAACTAATTCTATCTTACTCAATTATGAAATCAGATGAATGTTAATGTGTCCTAACCTTTTATGCCATAACCAACTATTATCTTTTATTGTAATCAAACATTCTTTATTAACTTACTAAGAATTCAAATCAACTATGTATACATTACCCACACGTAGTCCAACGAAGATTGTACTACTATCAATAGTTGATTGCACTTCTATATAGGAGGCTTCAAAGATAACTCTAATATTTTTGTTACAAAGCTGACTAACATTTAGCAGATTGTACTTTAGGCCCTTGACTAGTTAAACACCAAATATAGGAGGCTTAGATTTGATTGTTCCTCTTCCAATGATTTTTCCTTTGCTCTTGTCATTATATTTCATATAGCCTTGACTGGATCAATCTAGCTTGAAGAACTTAGATGCATCTCCTATCATGTGTTTTGAGCAACCATTGTCAATGTGCTAGTCATTTGATACATTCTTGCTGCTCAAACATTCCTGCAACCAATCATTCATTTGTAGGTACCCAACCAGTGTTAGGCCCTGAAGGGTTAGGAGTTGTGTTTCCTTTTAGAACCCATATTAGTTTTGGATGTAATCTATAATATGCTTTAGTATTATGAAAAATCTCATGAATATGTGATGCACTATTATAGATTCTCATGTTGTTCATTTCCTTTTTAGTTCTAGACGTGGATGCAATATTAGATCCATAAGTAACATTAGATGAGTATGCATCTAATTTTGAAAAATGTTCTTTGTTTACTTAACTCAAGATTAGATCCTATTCCTCATAAATTCTAAGGAGAGTTTATCTTTCTCCTTTGTATTTGTTAATTAGACAGGTGATATGTGCTTAATTGTCTTATATTTTGTCCTTGATTACTATAGCTTTTGCTTTTAAATTGAATTTAATTAGCGTGTTAAGTGTGATTTTTGTTTTTTAGTAATTCTTGGGATTTATGGAGTCGTGTTGATTTTGGTTAGGAAATGATAATTTGGAGACTATTTGGAGCAATTTTAGAGCCAATTTCTAAAGTCCAAGTGCCAACATAAAGATCAAGGGCAAAGCAGAAGGAAAAATAGATAATAATGTGCTATTACGGGTAGACCTTACACCTGTAAATGTCACCCATAAAAACCTACTGCCCTCTTCACTAGTTTTCCTTGGCCAATTTTAAATTCTTCAAAAGTATGTTTTTAGGGGTAGGAATTACAGGTGTAATTCTTACCCGTAAAAACATGGCCATTTTGAAAGTTTTCAGCAATGTGTTTTTAAGGGTAGAATTACAAGTGTAATTCTTACCTGTAAGAACATGTTGTTATGAGATTCATCACTTTTTAATTAATGAGGGCTTACAGGTAAGGTTTACACTTGTAATGCAACCCATAAGGGTGCAAGATGTGAGATTTAAAAGCCTTAAAGTTGAGATTAAAAGGGGATTCGATTTTCTAACCTAAAAGAATGAGTTTTAGTAATGTGGAAGGAGTTTTAGGGGGATTCTTGAAGGTTGGAGATGAATTAGATAGAAGATCCAAAGTTTTTTACAAGAGTTTATCATCATCTTCTTCTCTTTCCTTTATTATTGTCTTAGATCTAAACATAAGCTCTTTTATAGATTTATTTTCTTTGTTTTTGAATACTATGAATAGATAAATTTCTTATCTAGGTTTTGGGATATAGTTGTTACAATGGATTTTTGTTCTTAATTTAATTTAATAGATTTGAACTTTTCTTTGAATTTTTTGGTTGATTTTTTACTTAAAACTAGGATTTGACTGGCAATTAAATTCTTGATCTTAGAGTTTATTTCAAAACTATGGGAGTTGAGATCTAAACTTGGAACATTGAATCAATTAACTTAGGATAGGTAATACTTAGGGATAAGATTACTCCTAAGAGACATTAAACACTAATTTCCAATTTACTTAATGAATTCAGTTTATTACCTAATATCACAGGAGTATTTATTAGGAATGAATTGGGTATTGATAAATTGACTCTGGAGAGATTTTAACCCAGTTAAGGGAAATAAGGTCTAGTATTCAAGTAAGAAGAGAGAATATAGCGACTAGTTTAACAATAATACATTGTGCAATGAACTCCAAGTCTTAGGCTTTCTATTATTGAATTTCTCTTATACTTGCAATTGATTATTTTATTTTTTAGTTTCAAATCATAAAATGACTCAAATTTCATTGTCCAAATAATAATTAAATCATTGTTTTGGTACGTAACAACCTTCCTTTAGGAAACGATACTTTTTACTCACTGCTTGCTATAGGAACTATCTGTACATTTGCATATTCACCCATATCAAGTTTTTGGCGCCGTTAACATAGAAGGTAATTTTGCAATATCAATAATAGTGATAAAAATGTTAATTTGAACATTATTTTTATTATTTTTTTTAATTTCTCTTTTCGTGAAATTTTTTTCTCTCAGGTACTATTTTGCATTGTATGAGAAGTGACAAGAACGTACAACTAGTTGTATACAACCCAGAAATTGAAAGCACCTATAGGTAATTAAATAGGGAGAGAAGGGAGAAGTTAAGGAAAGAGCAGGAAGAAGTGGAAGTTAGGAATCTCTTTAATCTAAATAACTTAGAGGAAGAAGTGCAAGATCAAAGAGAAGAAGTAGAGACGGCTGAAGAGGAAAAAACTCTGTTAAACTATACCCTGCCCACTGCAGCTGCCTCACCTATTGCTAGGCTAGCTGTTAATGCAAACAACTTTGAGCTGAAGCCAGCCAGCCTTGAGATAGATGGTTTAGCAATTCCAATTTGGTGGAGGTTTTATGAGGATGCTTACTCACATCTTTCCAACTTCTTAGAAATATGCAATCTAATTAAGGTCAATGGTGCAATAGACGATGCAATTAGACTATGACTTTTTCCATTCTCACTAAGGGATAAAGCCAAGACATGGTTACAATCTCAAGCATCTGGTTCCTTCACCACTTGGGAGGGACTATCAAAAGCCTTCCTTGCTAAATACTACCCGCCTAGTAAGATTGCAAGGTTAAGGAATGAGATTTCTAAATCTTCCATCTATAAGGGGGAATCTTTATTTGAGGCTTGGGAGTATTATAATGAATTACAAAGGAAGTGCCAACACCATGGACTCTAAGATTGGATTCTTATTCACACATTTTACAATAGGCTGACACCTCAATTGAGGAGTCCAATAGATGCAGCAGCTGGTGGAAATTTTATGAGGAAGAAAGAGGATGTAGTTAAAGAGCTTATTGAGGAAATGGCAACTAATAGTTACCATTGGGAAAAAGAGAAGGGTCCAACAAGGAGAGTAGTTGGTGTTTATGAAGTGGACGATGTGGCAGTGCTTACTACAAGGGTAGATTCTTTGACTAATGCATTTGAGAAAGCTGGAGTCTTTAGGAATCAATGACATTTTATGGTTTGTGAAAGCTGTGGGGAAGGACATTTAACCAATAAATTTCATAGTTATGAATAAGTGAGCTACATCAACAACCCTCCACATCAGTAGGATAATTCATTGTCTAACACCTATAATCTAAATTGAAATAATCATCCAAACCTGTTGTGGAGAGGTCAAAATAACCAGAGGAAAGGTTATCAAAGGAATTATCAGCATAGAAACTAGCAACCTGCTCTTATCCATAATGAAAGCAAGTCATCATTGGAAGTTTCACTTGAGAAGTTTGTTGGGGTTACTACGGAATGCTTTGAGAAGATTGAGAGGCAATATGATAAGTTGGATAGAAAGCTAGATCAGTTAGCTTCTCAAAGTAGGAATTTGGACGTAAAAATTGGGCAATTAACTAACTCTTTCAATGGAAGACCTCAAGGAACATTGCTTAGCAAACCTGAAGTTAATCCAAGGGAGCATTGCAATGGTATCTCTTTGAGAAGTGGTAGGCATCTAGAGATATCAACCTGAGGCAAGTGAAGGAGGCCCCAAAGAAAGTGGAAGAGTATGATATTAAGGAGGATACTGAAGTGACTGAGATTGAGAAAGCAAAGTATGTGCCACCACCTCCTTATGTGCTACCAGTCCCATTTTCGTAAAGGTTAAATAATTTTGGAAATGTGGTTGAAGAGAAGAGAAAAGGGACTCCACTTGAAGTTTATTTTAAAAAAAGGTTAAAAGAAAACAAAGTGGAGGCTAAGAAAGATGAGGTGGTGAAGTCTGATGTTGTTAAGAAAGATACTTCACCGGTTCCTTTCCCTCGGAGGCTCAAGAAGGAAAAATATGAGAAGGAATATGAAAAATTCTTAGATGTGTTCCAGTAACTTCGCATTACCATTCCATTTGCGGAGGCCTTAGCTCAGATGCTGAAGTACTCAAAGTTTCTTAAGGAGCTGCTTGCCAAAAAGTGTAAGATGGTAGGCAATGAAGTGGTAGCACTTACTGAGGAGTGTAGTGCCACAATCCAAAATAAACTTCTACAGAAGCTTAAGGACCTAGGTAGTTTCTCTATTCCCTATTTTATTGGTGATCATATGTTTGAAAAATCTTTATGTGATTTTAGGGCTAGTGTTAGCATTATACCCCTATCTGCTTACGAGGCATTGGGGTTAGGTCCATTGACTCTAACCATAATGACCTTATAATTAGCTGGACATTATGTGAAGTTCCTTATAGGTATATTATATAATTTTGTGCTTAAGGTGGGTAAGTTTTTCATACCTATTGACTTTGTGGTGCTTGACATGGAAAAGGATGTGGAGATTCCTCTAATTTAGGAGAAGCCATTTTTGGCAACTGCACATGCATTGATAGATGTGGAAGAAGAGTCTTTAACTTTAAGAGTGGGAGATAAAGTTAAGATATTTAAAATAGCTCATTCATCTAAAACTTTTACACCTTCTATGGATAATGGTCTTAATGGTAAGAAAATTTATTTTGAGAAATGCATGATTGATGATCTTAAGAAGGAAGGAAAGGTGTCGTGACTTTAAGAGTCACTATCGTCTAGCTAATACGATGTTAAAGAAGTGCTAGGTGGGGGAAAACCCACCATTTTATTATTTATGGCTTTGAATTTTGAATTTGTATGATTTTAGCATGTTTTGGTCTGTTTATTTTATTTTAGTTTGTTTTAATTTTATAATTTTATGAGAATTATGGTTAATGCACTTGGAAGTAGTGAATTTTGTAGAATAATTAAGAAAAAGTGACTCAAGGGTTCAACTTCAAGCTTAAAGATAAGAAAAATAAATGAAATAAAACAGTATGTTTTTACGGGTAGGATTTACACCCGTAATCCTTACCCTTAAAAACAATTTGTCCTTTTGAAATTTTTTTTTTTTGAATTTTTTTATAGGTAAGATTTACACCCATAATCCTTACCCTTAAAAATCATATGTCCATTTGAAAAAAAAAATAAATGTTTTTATGGGTTAGATTTACACCCATAATCCTTACCCTTAAAAGTAATTTGTCCATTTGAAAAAAAAAATTGAATGTTTTTACGGGTAAGATTTACACTCGTAATCCTTACCCTTAAAAACAATATGTGCAAAAATAAAAGAGAGATTGAAAGTCATTTCTTCATAGCCTATTTTTACAAGCACAAATTACACTTGTAACTTTGTTTGTGACTTGGGTTTTGAATTTGAAAAAAAAAAAAACATAAAACCTAATTCTTACCGTCAAATCCACAAAACCCACTAAAATAATTTCCTTTTCTTTGATTTCCATAAACTAAACAAAGCACACAAAAAAAAAAAAAACAATTGCCCCTTTCCCTTTTCTTGTGCTCTACAAATCGCCAACCACACCACAACACCTACAAAATCAAATTCTCATAAACAATCCCCCATTAAATATTCCTACCTTTTTTATTACTTTCCAACCTCAAGCATAATTGGTATGTATGTTTTCTCTCTTTACTTCTTTTCTTATTTTAAGTTGTAATTTGAAGATTCATGATGAATTTGCAAAAGTTAAATATTCCTTCTTCAAAATTTTTCAATCCTTTTTGTTAACAAAGTTCAAAAAAAAATCAAACTTTTAACAAAAAGAGATTAGGGTTCATGGAAAATTTTCAAATTAGAACATCATAGTTTTAGTTAATTAGCATTGTTTATTATTTTCTTTTTGTACTTAGTGATTATTGCTTTATGAGAAAATTTAAAGAATAAATGTGTTAGGAGCTTTAATTGGTTGAACTATAATGTTATGGGTTTATAATGAGATGAGAAATTTTGATCATGGAATTGTGATTTATTGTGCTTGAAATCAACTCATACTTGTTGAATTAGCTTCAATTGCACTTTTAGGTTTATCTTAAACCCTTGTAATAAGTGCTCATGCATCTTGAAGTTAACTTTGTTGGCTATTTAGTACAATAATACATGAAGATTAAGTGTTTTTATGTGTGCTTGAGTACAATTTTTCGTTATGATTCCATATCTTTTCAATGTTGTTGCTAAATTGTATAATGTTGTCTTTGGATTTATTTTGTGTAATTTTGGGAATAGGGCATTTTCATGTCGTTATGCTGCCAAAATTTCTTCATTTATGGACTAACACCATTATAATATTATTATTGGATTGGTTGGTTGTTATTTAATTTTGCAGGAAATGGCACCACTTTGAGAATCAAAAGAAGTTACAACCTAAAAGGCGCTCGTGGGGAAAGATCCTCAGAGGAAGCATAAGTAGAGAAATATGAACCTTCATCACCTAGGAGGCAACCTCTATAGTATCAGGTAGCTCACCAACAACCTCCATGCCAACCTCTACCACCTCCCACTACAATACTTGATCATGCAGAGATGAATGACAGGGTTTATGTGTCAACAAGGTTATGACTATTCGGTTCCACCTCAGTACCACTAGACACCGGCGGAGGTTGAAACGAATGACGAGTAGCAGATTCCCATTGAATTAGAGGATCCCACTATAGATGTTGCCATTTGAGACCATGGACCTAGAGGTAGCCCAAGTGATGATGGTGGTGGTGATGGGATGGAGGCATAGCTTTCATCATTTTTTATCCATATTCTCTATTACTTTCTTTTCCTTTATTTGCTTAGATTGCTTTTATTTATGTTGGATGATTATACTCCTATTATTATACTTATTTTCTCTTTTTCTTTTCTTTCTTATTTTCTATTTTTGGATGACTGTATTACAATTCATGACAGTTTTCTTTTCTCTCTCCATGTTTTCTTTTATTATCCACACATTGGGGACAAAGTGTGAATTAAGTGTGGGGGAGTGAATTATGAGCTTGAATGTGTTATTATGCCTTGAATGATTGTATGTTGGGATCAAGCCAAACAAGTGTCAAAAATGTATTGAATGGCTTATAATATCTTGTTGGTCAAATTGTGCTAAAATTTTTCATTGACAATTGTTCATATAGGTTGTTGTTTGAATTTTCTTAGATTTTGGACGAGTTTTGGATTTAGTAGTTAAGAATAGGAAATTTCTTTAGCATGATTGTATAATTAAATTCTAAAATTTTAGTTAAATGTTTTAGTATAGTTGATTTCAATGTTGCATAATTTAAACTTAGTAAGAAATCTTAGGAATTTGGCTTTGCTTTTTTGAGATAACATATAGGAAATATAAAAGTGAATCTTGCTTAATATGCAATGAGTTTAGAATATTATTCCATATTCTTCTGGTTTCTGTTTTTGCGCAAAATAAAGTAAAATCTATGAAACCATGAATAGTGCTAATAGCTGGTAGATGTTGTGACTCGCTGAGTAACCAGAGGTCGACACCACAAAGTGTTTACCTTCACGTCAAATGGCTAGTGACATTTTTAGTTAAGTCGGACTCCTTGAAAGTTAAAAAAAAAATTTAAGTGCTGAAAATGAAAATGCATGGAATATATGCTAGTTTTAGAAGGGTTTAATCAGGTTCTTAAGAAAGAAAATTAATAACTTTCTTTAGTTTGAATTGTGTCTCATTGGGGCATTGGGGTAATGTGTTCAATTATTTAACTATCATTTTAGCATTTAGGGATGCAATGATGTCATTGAAGTTTCTGAAATAGATTATTGAGTCTAGAATTTGGCTAATTAATTTAGGAAAATTTGATTTGTGATTTGTATAAACGATTTTTGAAACTTGATTTTTATTTAACTAGGAAGAGGAAGTTTGCTTATTTGTACATGGTCGAGGTTCTGTTTTGCTTAACAAAATAAAAAACTTAAGTCTAGGAGAATTTGACATGTGCTTAATTGTCTTATATTTTGTCCCTGATTACTATAGTTTTTACTTTTAAATTGAATTTTATTGGTGTGTTAAGTGCAATTTTAGGTTTCTTCGAGGAATTCTTGGGATTTATGAATCTGTGTTGATTTTGGTTAGGAAACAATACTTTGAAGACTATTTGGAGCGATTTTGGATCCAATTTCTAAAGTTTAAGTGCCATTATAAAGATTGAGGACAAAGTTGAAGGAAAAATAGATAATAATGTGCTTTTACGAGTAGACCTTATACATATAAACGTTACTCGTAAAATCCTATTGTCCTCTTCCCTAGTTTTTCTTAGCCAATTTTAAATTCTTTAAAAGTATGTTTTTAAGAGTAAGAATTATAGGTGTAATTCATACCCGTAAGAACATGGCCAATTTGAAAGTTTTTAGCAGTGTGTTTTTAAGGGTAGAATTATAGGTGTAATTCTAAGGAGATTTTCTCTTTCTCTTTGTATTTATTCATTCAACAGGTATCATATAAAAGCATATCTCTTAACATGCTATTCTCATTTATCAATTCCGTACTTTGATCAATCAAGCAACTATTTTGGTTAAGAGAGAAAGATAAATAATTTTTTGATTTTTCATGACTTCCTAGAAGAAATTCATTTTTCATGAAATCTATATGCATGGATAAATTCAATTCAAGAATTATAGATTTCTCCATTTATAATAGTGTAATCTAGGTTTTCATGAATCAATATGTCTTTTTCAACTTTTCATTTTCATCAAATAATTCACTAAATACACCTTTAACATCATTTTCAAATTTTGAGATAGATGTACTTACTTCTAATGATTCGCAATCAGCTTCTAATTTCTCATCTTTTTGCTCTACTAAATTTATCATTAGACATAGGTTGGCATGTTCTTCTTTATCTGACTTATCATCTAATGTTTCAGATACATCACTCTCACTCTAAGACACTAATGCTTTCTTTTATTTCTTAGTCTTTTTCTTAAGCCTTAGACAGTTAGGCTTGACGTGTCATGTTCTATTGTATTCATAACAAACCACTTTTGAGGTTTCTTTTTTGAAGTATGGTTTGCCTTTAGACTTCTCAAAGCTCTTTTATAAAAATCACTCGTCATAATTTTAAAGGAGGCGTAATCAGTCAGCTAATCACCTTTTGAGTCCTTAAGTTTTACCGTAGTATTTCTTCTCTTTTTTTCCTATAACCGAAGCATGAAAAAAGGATGTATTCCTATCTCCATAGTTAAACTAATCAGCCTTCACCTTTTGATTTAAAGAAGATCTTCTCGAGCTAGAGTATGCTCATAATAATCTCTAATATTTTCCTCCAAGTTAATAAGCAATGAACTTTTATTATGTTCCATCACTTTCTGAATGCCATTCAACCTATTCAATAACTTTTTCTTCTTGTAATGAATGCTCCTGAATTCCTTTTTATTACACTCCATAAATGTTGAGCAAGAGAATTCAGGGATACATTAATGTCTCCTTCATACTCCCATCTCTTTATAATTATATCTTTAAATCCATCATGTGTCAACCAAGAACTAAAAAATGGAAGGATGGAGGTAGATGTCCAGCATTGGCCATTCCATACACCAATAAGAACAAAGGACGATGGTTTGAATCTTGATGTTGGCCGTGAGGCGACACCGAGGGTTTTACAATTTATAATGCTCGATAGCTAATTCTACCCTGACTCTAGGCAAATACGCCTATCGTTTAGGTAGTATAGCAGTAATGAGGTCAATCCACAGAGACACCGATACAAGTACTAGCTCTAATTTAAACTATTGTCTAGTTCACAATTAATGATGGTTTTAAATTAATAAAAACTAAAAATTAAAATCCTAACTTCTAACTAATTATTAATGTGATAAATTTAAGAAAATGCAAGGTCTAAGAAGAAACAACAATGAGACAGTGCGTCTACCTAAACTTTGACTAATTTTAAATGACAATTGCAAGAACAATCAATAACTTAATGAAATTTCATTCAAGCATCAATTGGGTATTCCTTCAAAACTAGATTTAACCCTTTCTCAAGTGATTAAATCCCTAATCCCTACGTAATGAGTAGAGAATCACTTCATAAACCCATCCAATTAGGCAAAGCATTAAGCGTTTCAAGGAATCAAAGAAAATTCTAGGAGTTTGTGAATCTATTTCTAGCAATCACAATAAACCCATGTGCATATGAGTGTTCTATGCTAAATCATTCTATCTCTAGCAAAGAAATATCAACAACCATTACAAGTAAGCATGCATTGCTAAGTAAAGTGCATAAAATTTCATTCAAAGGCACAAATTGAAACAAAAATTGAATTTAATTAAGAAAACCATTAATTAATCCATACAAAGAAATTAAAACTTGTCTAATCTAGGTGCACAATGGATGTTTAGTTTAACTTAACAAAGTAAGAATAATAAATTAAAAGAAGAAGGAAAGAAACCATGAAACCATTGAAGAAACCTAGCTCAATCCTCTAATCCCTTAATAATCTTGCTCAATCTTACACTAAAATATGCTACTCCACCTAAAATTTTCTCCCTTGATTTGCAATTTCTTGGTTCTTGGTGGCTCTAAGATTTTTAGGTGAGTCCTAGACCTAAAATTCCAAGACCAACCCTTTTTTCTACTGTTGTCTACTTTTATAGGGCGTTTTATTGCATGATCACGACCACTGGCCACGAGTGTTATCAAAACCCTTGACTGATGCCCTAATTTACACCTTAGAAACAATAGCTTTCTATGTAGTCATGGCCATTTGTCATGGCTATGACCTATACCCATGACTACTTATGCTCCTGCTGTGTGAATTCTGGCCTTATGAGTCTATGTCCATCAGCTCCATTCTTGATCACGGGCATTGGTCACGCCCGTGAGCAATGCTAGTGACTGCTTCACTTTCTTTGTTCTTGCTTCTTTTTTTTCCTTTTGCATGCCAAATCCAATGTTTTGTGTTACTTAGCTCCATATTGGCGTTTAGACCTGGAAGAACTGAAATTACACTAAAATAAGCAAATTAAACACAATCAGACTCGGATAATGGCCAACGAGTAAAAACTAGGTATATTAAGCAATTATCAAACTCCATACTAAGATTTTTGCTTGTCCTTAAGCAAACCTAAGCACAATCAAAACACAGCCTCCACTCGCCATTTCTCTAAAACCCAAAAACTGAGACACAGAAAAAGGTAAAAATCACTCGAATAGAAAACCAATTTTCACAACACTTTGGTTTCATGGCTAAACTTGGATCATGATAGTTGAGCTCAGAATCCATGAAGGCATCATTCTCACAACCTAGCTCCAAGGCAATTTAATCACACAATCAAATGTCTAGTCTCAAAAACATGGCTAGCCTTAAATCATTCAACCTAAGCATTCTTCGAGTTACTCTATCAGTATTTCTTGGGAACTAAAATTTTCTATATTTTGTGCAAACAATCATGAAACTTTCATTTTTTCCATGGGACCCGACTTAGCTAAACAGGTCACTAGTCTTTTGATGCTAAGGTAAACACTTTGTGGCATTGAACCTCAGTTACTCAACTAGTAACGGTTTTTTTTTGCTGGCTACTAACATAATTCATGGTTTAACTTTTAAATATCGCTTTTCACAATACAAAACTAGCAGAATATATTATAATTTTTGAAGTCCCATTTTCTTTTTATACACTTTTCATGAATACACTTACTGTTATTTTTGTTCCATTTCCAAAAAGACCAATCATGCTCTCAAGTATTAGCTCTAGTTTCATAACCCAATTCATGCCAAAGAAAAGGACTAGATATTTGATGGTGACTAAATGCCCAAGAACCTAGTAGTGGGAATCGTGCCAAGTGGACTCCTATTATTAACCATTATGAAAACAGGTGTCTATGTGAGTTATTAAAAAAATTTAGTCTAATTTTAAGGTCATATCAAAATGGAAGTGAAACTTGTACTGTATTGTGCTTAGTTATGCTATTCCAATTTTAGGCATTCATACATGACAAAAAATTAACGAAACATACAATTATGCACTCAAACAATTCACCCCCCCCCCCCCCCCCACCCACACACACTTAAACCACACATTGTTCCCAATGCTTATAAAAAGAATAAAGAAGAGAGAGAGAGAGAGAGAGAGAGAGAGAGAGAGGAAGAGTACTTCCTTGAAACATAATGTATCCAGCCTTCCATAATATTATGGTCCGTGCTAAAGTAGAAAATTTAAGCACTACAAACCAAGGTTAGCTTTGGTTTCACAATGAAACCACAAAAGAATAAGGTGAAGGTTACCACAAAACAAAAGCACAA
>CAOJBK013695077.1:0-11323 GCA_948294925.1 Codiaeum variegatum
AAGGTATGTGAAGAAATTAGTTCCTCGAGCAGATATTAGGAAATCCCCTCCATTGCAAAAAAGGAAAAAATTCATGCAAAAGCCTAAGGGACCTGTTACCTTAGAAGATTTCTTTGTAAAAGAATTTATATAACCAGATGATGTTACCTTTTCATGTTATAAGATTTATGAAGACTTGGAAGAATGTCAACAATAAGATGAAAAATCTGAATCTAAAAGAATTGTATGTAGCCTATGCACCACCAAAATAGTCTTTTCTAATGAAGATTTGTTGTTGGATTCTAAACTTTATAATCACCCCCTCTTTGTCAAAGGCCATGTTAATGAGAAAAAGGTTAACATAATTTTAATAGATGATGGGTCCTCTATTAATATTCTAGCTTTTAAAACTATGAAGGAGTTGGGCATACTAATGGATGAATTGTTTCAAAGTTGTATGCTAATCCAAGGATTTAACCAATGAGGCAAAAGACTCTTGGAATCAAGGTGGCAATGGTAATAGATTATATGGAATCAAATGCACTATTCCATATAATTGATGCAAGAACCTCCTATAAGATGTTCCTTGGAAGACAATGGTTATATGAGAATGGTGTTGTCTCTTCCACACTTCATTAATACTTTAAGTATTGTAGAGATAGAGAGTGAAGTGAGTTGATGCTGATTGTAAACCTTTCACTATAGCTGAATCCTATTATGCAGATGCAAAATTCTATGTTGGTATAGCTAAAACTGATGAGGAGATATCTGCTTCAAAAACATCTAATAAGAAAGATTCATCAAATGAAAATGAAGGTAAGGCAGGTGATAGTGTTGCAATCAAGACTTCTAAGTCTACATCTGTGCCCTATAATGCTACTAAGAAGAAGATGAAGCAAGCATTATTCTAAAAAGATGAGGATGAAGTCATCAAAGGACTAGAAGGATTAATCTGCCAGTCATAAATCTTGAGTCTTCAAAGGTTTGTAATCCTCTATTAAAGGGATTCGTGAAGTCATCCCAAATTCCTATAGTAGAACATGGTGAATTTCCAACCAAGAGGTCTAATGGGTTTGACCCAAATGCTTATAGATTGCTTTCCAAAGCTGGATATGGTTAAGAGAATACATCTAAGTTGGTAGAGGAATCAACTCAAGCTATTAAGAAGAATGAAGAAGTCATGAAGAAGTCTCTAAAATTGCAAAGAGAAGAAGGGAAGCCCATGAAGTCATCCAAAACTGGTTTTGGGTATAATTTAGTTGCTCCACTTCGGTTAAAAATTTGAAAAGAGACTTCCCAACATGTGATAGAGGAAGATAAAGAGAAGATGAATGAAGAAGAAGCTAAGATGAAAACGTCAATCTTTGATTGCTTAGGAAATTTTCCTAAACCTGTTTCTATTTTTGACATAATTGGAAAGAAGAACTCAAGAAAAATGTAGGTGCCTAAAGCTTCTATTCATACAAGGCTTGGAGTGTCTACTTCAATGAAAGGAAAAGGTAAAGTGAAGAAAGATCACATTACCATCATCAACCAAAAGGAAATATGTAGTAAGTTTCCTTTACGTATGAAAAGGTGAACTACATTGGTAGTCTCTATTGGACAGATGTTGAAGGGAAAATAACATAAAATAGTAGTCACAAAAGAAACCTTAAGATAACTTGATGAGATGGAAGAAATGGTGAATTCTTCTATTAGTCATGTCTCGATCAAGCACATCAATGAGGATTAATAAAAGAAGGATACTGAAGATGCTCCCCCTGCTTTTGAAGAAGGAAATAAGACTTTGAAGGATGACTTAAAGGAAGTTAACCTTAGAAAACTTGAAGATCCTCACCCAATATTCTTGAGTTCTAATTTGTCTGTTGAAGAAGAAAGGAAGCATGATGAAATTTTCAAAGAATTTCGAGACATTTTTGTATGGACATATGCTAAAATGCCTAGCCTTGATCCAAAGGTTACTATTCATCATCAGGATGTAAGGAAAGGGGTCAGTCCACTAAAGCAAGCTCAACGGTGTTTCCATCCTGAGTTAATACCACAAATTGAGGAAGAGGTTAACAAGCTCATCAAAGAAAATTTCATTGAGGAGCTCTACTTCAGTCTCCAACATTGTCTCTATAAGAAAGAAGAATGGACAAATTCGAGTTTGTGTTGATTTCAGAGATTTGAATAATGCATGTCCCAAGGATGACTTTCCACTTCCCATCCCATAAATGATGATTTACGTCACATTAGGTCGTGAAATTCAGTCACTCAAGGATGGCTTGTCTAGGTAAAATCAAATTCAAATGGCTTCAAATGACAGAAGGTTGACTACATTTCATCCTCTAAAAGAAATATTCTGTTACAAGGACATGCCCTTTGGCTTAAAGAATACGGGTGCAACCTACCAGCTAGCAATGCAAAAAAATCTTTGATGATATAGTTCATGAAAAATGTAGAGTGCTATGTTTATGACCATATAGTGAAGACAAAAAGAAAGGAGGGTCATCTTAAAGACTTGAGACAAGTGCTTGAAAGATTGAGAAAATATAAATTGAAGATGAATCCTTTAAAATGTGCTTTTGGAGTCTTGGCTGGGAAGTTAAGCTTTGTTGTACGACACCGAGGGGTTAAAATAGATGAATCTAAAATTAATGCTATCACAAAGATGCCAACACTAAGGAATATGCATGAATTCAAAAGTCTGCAAGGGAAGTTAACATATATGCCCTGATTCATATCAAATCTTGTGGGTTGATGTCATCCATTTCATAGGCTGATGAAGAAGGATGCCCCTTTCATATGGGATAAAGCATGTGATAATGCCTTTGAAAGCATAAAAAAAAGTACTTAATGAATTCGACAATTTTACAAACACCAGTTCCTAAATGACCTCTCATTCTCTACATTGCTGCTCAAGAATGCTCATTAGGAGTTTTTTAGCATAAGAGAATGACAAAGAAAAAGATGTTCACTCTATTAACTAAGTAGAACTCTAAATAGAGCAGAGTTGAGTTATTCACTCATTGAGAAGATGTGTTGAGCATTAATGTTTACTCTTCAAAAGCTTAAGCACTATCTTCAAGCTCATCCAATTCAGTTGATTTTCAAACTAACCCAACCAAATACATAATATCAAAACCAATTCTTTCAGGAAGGCTAGCAAAATGGGCTCTTCTTCTCTAAGAATTTGACATAACCGATGTCTCTCAAAAGTTAGTAAAGGGTCAAGCACTTGATGAGAATCGAAGTATACTTTTCTAATGCCAATAACAAACCAAAGCAAGTTTCTCCAAAGATGAATATCTAAGTTTGATATCTTGCAAAGCCTACTCATATAGTATTCTAGATGTTGTTTTCCATCTTCCCGTCTTAACAAAATTATTATAATTGTGCTTAATGTTATAGATAGATATATAAACATATCTTCATCTGGAATGGTTCGATTTAACATAGGTGGGGAGTTTAAGAATGTCTTCATCTCTAAAAAAAGACTTTTGGCACTCCTCTGTCCATTTAAAGATTTTTCAAGTTTTTCAATACTTCAAAGAAAGGTTGGCATCTCTTTGCTGAGAATGATATAAGTCGAACCAATATTGTGACCCTTTTGTTGAGTCTCTGAACCTCCTTAATATTAGAGGTAAGCTTCATGTCAAGTATAGGTTTAATCTGTTTTGGGTTTTCCTTTATGCATCTTTGCGATACCATGTTTCCTAAAAATTTTCCTATGGGCACCTTGAACACACAATTTTCAAGATTAATCTTAAGCATATAAGATCCCAATTCCTAGAATATTTTTTCCACATTTCCTAAGAGATCTGCTAATCTCTAGATTTTAGTGATCATATCATACATTATCCCTCTAATGTATTCTTTTAATATTCTACTCACAAGCCTATGCTTAGAACATGTGAACCTGGTGGTATCCAGATTTAGCTATCAAAAGGAAGTAAATATCATTTCTTATTATAGAGTCCACCAACTGATTTAAGCTTAGAAGGGGGTAATTTTCCTTTACACATACCTTATTTAGGTTGATAAAATCAACATATATGTTGTGTGCACCATTTGGAGTTTTTTTTCCAGCACTACATTGTCCAACCTTTCTGAATAGTCCACTTCCCTGATTACATTAGATTATAATAGCTTATTGATAATAGCCTTCTTCTTTTCAAGAGAGTTATTTCTCTTTTCTTTTTCCTAAAAATTTTCCTATGGGCACCTTGAACACACAATTTTCAAGATTAATCTTTAGCATATAAGACCCTAATTCCTAGAATATTTTTTCCACATCTCCTAAGAGATCTTCTAATCTCTGGCTCTTAGTGATCATATCATACATTATCCCTCCAATGTATTCTTTGAATATTCTACTCCCAAGCTTATGCTTGGAACATGTCGACGTAGTGGTATCCAGATTTAGCTATCAAAAGGAAGTAAAGCTCATTTCTTGTTATAGAGTCCACCAACTAATCTAAGCTTAGAAAGGGGTAGTTATCCTTTACACATACCTTATTTAGGTTGATACAATCAACATATATGTTGTATGCACCATTTGGATTTTTTTTTCTAGCACTACATTGTCCAACCATTCTGAATAGTCCACTTCCCTGATTACATTAGCTTATAATAGCTTATTGATAATAACTTATTGATAATAGCCTTCTTCTTTTCAAGAGAGTTCTTTCTCTTTTCTTTTTCCTAAAAATTTCCCTATGGACACCTTGAACACACAATTTTCAAGATTAATCTTAAGCATATAAGACCCCAATTCCTAGAATATTTTTTCCACATCTCCTAAGTGATCTACTAATCTCTGGCTCTTAGTGATCATATCATACATTATCCCTCCAATGTATTCTTTGAATATTTTACTCACAAGCCTATGCTTGGAACATGTGGACCTGGAGGTATCCAGATTTAGCTATTAAAAGGAAGAAAATGTCATTTCTTGTTATAGAGTCCACCAATTGATCTAATCTTAGAAGGGGGTAGCTATCCTTTACACATACTTTATTTAGGTTGATAAAATCAACATATATGTTGTTTGCACCATTTGGATTTTTTATCCAGCACTACATTGTCCAACCATTCTGAATAGTCCACTTCCCTTATTACATTAGCTTATAATAGCTTATTGATAATAGCCTTCTTCTTTTCAAGAGAGTTCTTTCTCTTTTCTTTTTGTATCACTAGCATCATCTGAGTGTCGATCACGAGTTTGTGAGTAATGACCATGAAAAAGTGTTGGAATTTCTTTTAGGTATAGCCATCAACTCTTTCCTAATTGAGGCCTCGATCTTATTGCCAACATCTACACATCTTAGTCCAATCTCCACATTCTCACTTCATCCTCTACCGGTGAGGCTTTGTCTCCCACGTCTAAGTGAATCGTAGGGTATACTCCTTTTACTGCATTTTTATAAGTTATCAATGTTGTATTTTAACACCCCTTCCCCCCACTATTATCAGGCCCCTTAGCAATGGAAATTTCATGTAAAGTTGGTAAATAAAAATGATAGCTTTTGTTATACATAAGTAAGGTCAACTTAAAATGAAGTTATATGTGAAGGAGTTATTCACCACCATAAACTCGAATTTCACTTCCCTAGACATGTTATCATCTCCAACTTCAACTTTCAACTTTATTAACCCTTCAAATGATATTAGTTAAGGGCTTACCCCTAATAATGATGTTACAATAGTCTTTATATCCTTAGTAGTCAACTTCATCATTTTGAAGATTACTAGAATGATTAGGTTAACCATGTTCATCATCTAGGAGATTTTTTTTACCTTTTAGTTGTTGGTGTATCACTTGATAACCAAGACATCATTGTGAGGGTTCTTCACATACTTTCCATCTTTTTCAATAAAGATTATAGGTTCCCGAGATGTTGGACCATGTGAGGTTAGATGGGTTGGCATTGGAAATACCACTATGTTGGATTACTTCCATTTAATTGAGTTGACTCCACCTAAACAACCTTTAAGAATAACTCTTATAAATCTAGATACCTATTTGTTTTAGCTTTTGCTCTACTTTCCCTTTCATCATCTCTATCTTTCCTCTGAGTATCTCTGATATATTTTTTAATGCTAGGAACTCCCTATTGGATTAATTTCTTGATTTGTTCCTTTAAGTGATAGCATCTTCTGTCTCATGGACTTTGTCTTGGTGGAACTCACAGTGTTTATTATTATCTCTTCTACCCTTAGAATTCTTGCTCATCTATGCGGGCTATTTCACATCTTCACTTGACTTTTTAGTCCATATTATGACATTTTTCCTTACTTCTCTTAAGAGTGTGAAATGGGGTTTTCGTCCTGAACTAAATATTTTGGATCTTGATCCTCTGAAACTTCCTTGGCTCTTTCATGACCTATAGCACTCATTTGATTTGAAATCAGATGAGGTGGGTTCTTTGACTCTTTTTCTACCTTCACATCTTCATCATTCAATCCTTCTCCTAATCATATCTAGGTATATGCAAATTCCATTGCGTCAATCCATGTCTAAGGCTTCTTTTTTATGATCCTTTTTTTTTAAAACTATGTTAGTAGTACCATGCCTTAAAGTAAAACATATGAGTTTTTCTCTAGGCAAGCTATATTAATGGCTCCATAGATGCCTAAATTCAGTAATTTCAAACATGATTCAAGAAAGGATCTTGGCAACCATACATGATCACCTTGCTTGACTTTTTTCTCAGCCTTCTTGCTTACCTTCTTTTTTCCCACCTTCTTGGGTGCCTTGACTTATCTGTTAAGGGTTCCTCTAGCACTATTTCTATGCATACTGGCTCATCCTTTTCCTATTGGTCAATACACTCAATAGATGGATTATCAATCATATTCAAAACATCCTTTGAACCCTCTTTCTCACTAATAACAACACAATAGTTAGCTTGTTCAAAGGTAGTGTGTGCTCATGATTTTTTGGGAGTTGGAAGACAATGTTGTCATCACCAACTCAAAAGTTCAAGTTGCCCTCATGCACATCAATGATGGCACGGGTTATTTCCAAGAACAGCATACTTAAAATGAGAGATTTGTTTACATTGTCCTCCATTTGCACCATAGTGAAATCAACATAAAAGATAAAGTGGTCGATATTGACCAACATATCTTCTATAATACATTTAGGGTAGATAATAGACTTATCCGCCTATTGAATACTAAAATGTGTTGGATTAGGCTCTCTCAAACCTAAAGCTTTAAATACTTTATAAGACATCAAACTAATGATCGCCCTAAGATTGGCTAATGCTTTCTCAATATCTAAACTACCTAAAGACCAAGGGACAGTGAAACTCCCTATATCTTTAAGCTTTTGGGGTAGCTTCTTGAAGTTCATTGAACTCTCCTCTGAAAGTTGAACAACGAAGACCTCTTCCAACCTACCCTTCAAGAACTTTGCATACTTTGGAATCTCTAAAAGAGCTTCTACCTAAGGGATATTGATATGAAATTGCTTAAAGAGGGATAGAAATTTACAAAAATCAAGATCCGTTGAACTTTATTTTAACCTTGTCGGATATGGCACACGAGGCTTGTACTCCGAAACTGGAGATTTTGGTCTTTCCACCTCTTTGTCTTAAGTTTTTTCTTCCTTTTTAGCTTCTTGACTTCCCTTCCCCTTTTCAACCTCATCCTCAACTTGCATCATGACTTTAGGCTTCTCCACCTCTTTCAAATTTCCTCCACTCCTTATAGTGATGGCTTTGAGCTCCACCTTAAGGTTTGCCTCGGTGTTACTTAGAAAAGTACCCGATTGTCTCTAACTTAGCAATTTAGCTATTAAGCCCACTTGAACCTCAAGGTTTTATAAGGAAGCTTAGGTATTCCTTATAGTGGTCTCATTATTCTAAAATCTTGCTTCCCTTTATTGCACAAATTTCTCCAAAGTTTCTAGAGGGAGGAGGTTGGGCTTGCATAGGTAGCCTTAGTTGAAAAAATGGTGCAGGACCTCTTTATTAATTTCGGTCCCTCCAAGATAAATTGGGATGGTTCCTCCATCCGAGTTTATGTGTTGGAGTAGGGGTTATTATTATTATTGCTTCCTCTTTATATACCCCTTACAAAAATCACTTGTTCTGGCCTTTCACTTGATCCAACCAAGTTACATTCAGAGGTTTGGTGGCCACTACCACAACTATCATAGGATAAAGCTTGGTGCTTAGAAGTGCCTAAAGCCAAGGTGTCAAATTTCTTGTTGAAAGCTTCTATTTGGGTAGTTAAGGCCACAATCATACCCAAAGAGTGAGCACCTGGTGCCTTCAATCTTGGTTGATCTCTTGGGGACGATTGCCACTGATAATAAGCTAGGGACATCTAATCTCTTACTTCCTCTGATGTCTTATCCCTATGAGTCCACCCACCTACTACTATCAAAGATTGCTTATTGTTATAATTGAGACCATTTGTGAATGTCTCAATTTGTTTCCAAAGTGACAACCAATGGTGAGGACACTCCAATAATAAGTCTTTGAATCTCACCCATCCTTCATAAAGTGACCCTCCCTCCGATTGAATTAAGGACTATATCTCATTCCTCAATTTAGCGATCTTAGATAGAGGAAAGTACTTCTCTATAAAAGCTTCTCCCAATTGGCCTCATGTAGTGAATCACCTGTTGGGAATGACTTTAGCCATTTTTTGGGTTGCTTCTAAAGAGAGGATGGGAACAACCTTAGTGTGATGACATCTTTCGTCACTTTATTCATCTTGAATATATCACAAATTTCAACGAAATCATCTAGATGGTTATAAGGATTCTAATGTGCAAAGCCTCTAAATTAGCAGGAGTTCTAGATCAATTGCATAATGGCCAGTTTGATCTCAAAATTGTTAGCCTATACTGGTGATCTTCGAAATGGACCACCGACTTCATTCATGTCCGATGGTGTAAAATCTTGCATAGTTCTCCTTTCTTGATCTCAGACTCCCATATTGGCTTTAGGCACTTCTACTGCCACTTCGGTACCCTCCTTTGATTTTTGAATGGAACCGTTGTCGGACTCCTTCGGAAGTGGTGCGTCTTTGGCCAAAGTTAGCTCCCTTTGGCTCCTATCTATCCTTAAGCTTCTTTCCAACTCAAGATTATAAGGAAATAACTTGTTGGAGCTAGTTCTAGTCATTCATAAGTACTTGAAATAAACACAGAGAGCTAAACGATTAATAAATAAGAAAATAAAAGCTAAATCAATAGTTTTAGATTTCTTATTAACGTTGACCATTTTTAGATAAATCCCTAACAACGATGCCAAAAACTTGATGCATGCCTACTGCAACACCTGAAAGTTAATGGGGTCATACCAAGTAATAACCGAATGAGTCTCGGTATCATTCTCTAAAAGGAATTGTCTTAAGTCCAAACACTAACACACTCTCCTTAACTATTGTCTAGAAATCAATCAATGATGGTTTTGAACTAATTTTAACTTAAACTTTAAAGTTATGCTAAACTAAACTACCAAAATTTAAAAAATTGCAGGCTTTTGGAAGAAATATCAAGATGGTAAAGCGTCTACCTAGATTTTAACACACTTTAACTAGTTTGCAGTATTAAACAACGACTCAATGAAATTTCTTTCAATTATCAAATGCATATTACACAAATTTAGAAATAGATCTTTCTCAATAGACTAAATCCATAATTTCTAAGTAATAGACAAGGAATCTCTTCTCAAACCATTCAATTAAAAAAAACATGAATATCAAGGAATAAGTGAAACTCTAGGAGTTTGTGAATCTATCTCTAGCAAACACAACAATCTTATATGTCTATGAGTATTCAAGGTTCAATCTTTCTATCTCTAGCAAAGAAAGAACAACACAATCATACAAGCAAGCATACTTTTATAAGGAAAGTTAATAAATTTAAATTAAAGGCACAAATTGATAAAAGAAATAACTTTCATTGAGCAAGTTGTTTAATCCATAAAAAAACTAAATAAAGCTAATCTAATTTAGGTAGAAAAGGAATGGTTTTGCTTATAGCAAAAAAAAGAACAAGAAAATAAAGAAGAAGAAGCTATGCAACCCATGATGATTCAAGCTAACTCCTCTTAATCCTTGACAGTCTTTTCCCAAACTTGGATGAAAAGTGATCTCTACCTTGAAATTTCCTTCCTTGATATGCAAGATCTGAAGTCTTGGTGGCTTCTAGGATTTCGTGAGGCTCCTAGGGTCCAAAAATCCTAAATCCCCACTTTTTAGGGCTAAAAATTCTTATATATGGCCTTTTCTGGGCTGATAACAACCTGTGAGCAGCCCGTGTGATAAAAGGTGCCCCAATCACATTTGTAGCTCAAAATAGCAATAGCCTTAAGACTCTATTCATGGGCAGTTCTCATGGCTGAGAAGAGGCTGTGAGCCAACAACTTAAGTTACTGCTTAATTCTAATTGCTGGAAAAAGGGGCAAAACTTAAATGCTTCCTCACGAGCCTTTCTTATGGCCATGAGGCTAGCCTATGAGACAACTCCTAAATTCTACTTCGCTCCGGTTTAGCTCATTTGTCTCGATTTTCCCACCAAACTCCGTTAAACTACTACATAGTAATAGAAATAGGTTGAAACCTAAAAAGGATTGAAAAATACAATCAAACAAGAAAATTAAATTCAATTTAACATGGAAAACAACACAGAATATGGGATTAAATATATGTATAAATGCTATCAAAACACAAAAATTAAAATTTAGGGGCATTCAAGCCCCTCATTAATAGAAAGACTAACAGGAAAAAAAAACACTGTTAAATTTTTTTAACTTCTACTTTTTTAATAGTGAACCCGAAAGTAATGCAAACAGAATTTATGCAACTGCAATATATAACATAACTAATCACATGAAGAAATCCGACAAAATAAGAAATATTATGTCGCTTCCTTTTTTTTTCTAAACAAGGAAGAATTAAAATTTCATTCATCCAAAATCACTAATTATCACGAGAAAAAATAAAAGATATTTATATAAATGGATCACCAACCATTTACAACTGATATAGTGGTCATCTAAAAATGTTTATAGTAATAACATTTTATTTCTTATATATATATATATGATGCTCAAATTTTTGACTTTTTTATACTATGCATGTAAGTTTCCTACAATTGAAGCAAATTTTTTTAAAAATTGAAATTTGAGGCAGTTAACAAAGAGAACAAAATAAATTTATTTCTCCAAATAGGTTGAGTACTGATGTTCACTAACAGAGAATGCATCTCTTTTTTTGAGAGATGTTCTCTTTCTATTAATTAGCGGGTTCTATTTTCAAAAAAAAAAGAAGATCAAAGAGATTTAACAATTTTCTTTTGTTGTGTTCTTCTGTTTATTGGGCTTACATGTCCTAAATT